>JAQQAE010000206.1:0-38648 GCA_029823295.1 Pseudamia nigra | reverse complement strand
TAAGAAGCATCCTATGTGAGTGACTTCCGGAAACGTCTGATTCGTTATGGATGACATCAGCATGGAGTGAGTGTGCGAAAAAACCCCGGCGCCCTCTCCTTTTCCCCCGGTTACCGAATATGACACAATGTCTGCTGGTATAAAAAGCTAGGGCCACTCCTATCAGGTCCTGTGTGTGTGTATGTGTGTGTGTGTGTGTGTGCGCGCGCGCATGTGGGTGGGCGTGGGTGTGCACGTGGAGGATACCAGGGCTCGTCTGCTGTGAAGAAAGAGAGGGAGGAGGCTGAGGCTGCTGCTGCTGTTTGGGATCCAGAGCCAGAGACACACGGGAAGAGGACAGGATGGCCACGCTGCTGGTGCAATCCGCGGATATGGACACCTTAGGCGGCCACAGCAACGCCGGGGCGTCGCCGACATCCTCCAGCCCCTCGCATCACTTCATCGATAGCAAATTCTACCTGCTGGTGGTGATCGGGGAGATGGTCGCGGAGGATCATCTCAAGTGTGCCATTGCGGACATAGAGAAAGGTAAGATGGAGATGGAGATGCGGGCTGTGGGTGGAGGCGGTCAACTTCAATACGTGCACATTAACTTACAAGGGTAGGGGGTGAGGATGAGGGTGGTGGCGGGGACAGGAGGGTGTTGGTTGTATATAGCGGGGCGGGGGGCATTTTGCATCAGTAGTCTGGCATCGTGAGTTCGCAAAGGTAATAAAGGGGGCGAAATGAAGAAAATAAGCAAGAAAATGACCGTGAAAATAACCAATGAAGTGGGCAAAATTAATTAAAATAAGCAACAAAATGAAGAAAATAACCAAGAAATGAAGAAAATATGGAATAAAACAAATAAAGCAAGAAAAAAATAAAATAAATAACAAAATAAGCAACAATAAATAAAATCAGCAACAAAATGGCCAAAATAAAACCAGCAGAATAAGCAACCGAACTGCCAAAAACGCGAGCAAATTAATCAAGCACCAAAACGAGCAAAAACCTAACAAAATGAGCAAGGAAGTACACTATAGTCAAGAATAGGATCAACATTTTCACAAAAATTGTCAATAAAATGGACAAAAAGTGCGAAATGTCAAGTAAATAAAGAAATAAGAAACAAAATGAGTAAAATACTAACAAAATAAGCAACAAATGAACGAAATCGTCAATAAAATGGACAAAATAAGCAAAATGGGACGAAATCCTAATATTAATGATTTTATGTAATATGAATTTTACATGAAAGTTAATAAGGTGTACAGTATTAAAAAACGAACAAAAAACATTTAACCTTTGGATACATTTTGATTCAATCAAAACGACCATCAAAGAATGAAAAATTCACCTATAAAACTAACGGAATATGTACGAAATAAATGAAAAATCATCAGAGAAAAAAATACAGAAAAATGAACAAAATAATGCCCCAAAAAAAAATAAAATAGCAAAGACCCAAAAAAAGACAAAAACTGGAAAAAAGTGAACGAAATAATGGAGGAACTTCCTTAGATATAAACAAAAATGAACCCATGTCATAAAAAAGTGAAGACAGATTAACCAGTTTTATTTGGGGTCAAATCCGCACGCGTGAAATCTACACCTGTGACAACTTCATCACAGACGCCTTTGACTAATGAACAGCGGATTGACGCATATGGCAGTATCCATGCGCAAATTACGCACATAAATAAGTAATAAATGACCACTTGATAGGATTCATTAGTGGTATATTTAAAGAAATCATAAAGTGATGCTCCTCATTATCAGATCCCGAACAGTGCAGCCAGTTTCTAAAACCTCCTTGGACCCACAGGTGCCTCCCCCTCCTCCGCCTGCTGCGTTGGGCCAACTTTGTCCAAAACATAACGCATTATGTATTTTTCCTGTCTCGCCCACTGAGGCCCATTGTTTTGATCCAGACACGTGGGCCGGATCCTGACAGCGGTGATTCAGCATTAAATCTGAACTATGCGTCAATAATGCAGCTTATCGCGTTACTTTGGCTCAGGCGCTTCATTGCGCTTTTCTCCCGCAGCAGAAACAGCGGCACATTGCGAGGCTTATTCGGACGCTGGAGGCTTTTGTTTCAGGAGAGCTAAGGCTAATAGTAAATCATTTACTTTATACAGTCAGGAAGGGGCGAACAACAGCTTCTGTCCTATTGTGGTGTTGAGAGAAAGATGAAAAAGAGGAATAAAGAGGACTACACCCCCTTGAAACGATTCCGTGTCGTATATATTCCCTGTCTGTTGTGTACGTGGGGGGTCTCTGTCCTTTCTCTACCGAAAGCATCATCCCGCATCCAGCTCTGTCATCACACACCGGCTGGTGGGCGTGGCCCGAGCCGCACTGCGGTCCCTACGGAAAGCCACAAAGACCGATCTTCAAAAGGCGCTTGTGAGATAAAACAGCAGCTGTGCAGGGCTACCTCTGTGGCCTCAGTGCACTGTGTCTGCGGAACAGAAGGGCAGAGAATGGAGGCTGTGGCGCAATTACACTGTGGGTGGACTTGACACATAGGCTCAGGTCTTTCAGGCGGCGTGTGCTGACAGAATGACATGTCAGGAGGACACTCGTTCTGAGTGTGGGAGCAAAAACAAGCACAGATCAGGTGGTAGGTATTGTCGAGGGTTCCATCCTTTCAAAATGAGAGGTCCACCCTCAATATTTGTAAAGTGAGCATTTGTCCCCACTCCCAACAACATGAACCAAATCATCAAAAATCTAACAAAATAATCAAGAAAATTAACAAAACAGGAAACAAAAGAACAAAAACAAATAAGGTAAGCAAGAAAATAAATAAAATTGTGAAAAAAAAGAATCAAAAGAACAAAGACAAATCAAAACAGCAATAAAATAAACAAAGCAATCAAAAATCGGACAAAACAGGCAGCAAACGTAGCAAAATAAACAAGAAAATTACAAAAAATTGCAAAATAAGCAACAAAATTAACAAAAACAAATAAAATAAAGAACAAAACAAACAAACTCTAATAAAATAACAAACAACATTAACAAAATCATCAAAAATATCACAAAATTAGTGAAACCAAACAAAATAATAATAAAAAAAACACAATGAAAGACTTTACTTTGGATGTTAAGTAGCTTTTGTGTCTCTTAAAATTCAGCTTTACATCTGTAATTCATTTCATTTTGAATTTTGCTCATTTTGATTTAGTGGTTATTTATATAACAGTGTAAGTTCAAATTGACTACTTTACTGATTTTACATTCATTTCAAAATGCATTTCATTTCATTCACCTGTTACTTTGTTTATTTTGTTGATTGTTTTGTTAATTTCATTGCCTATTTTCTTAATTTTTGTTCATTTTTCTTGATTTATTTGATTTAGTTTTTTCTTGAGAATTGTTGTTCACTTTTGTTTTCTTTCTTGATTATTTTGCCCAATTTGACTACTTTCCTGACTATTTTGTTTGTTTTTCCTGGTTATTTGGTTCCTTTTTTCCCACATTTTGTTGGTTTGTTTGTTCACTGCTGTGCATTGTCTTAATTTTTTTTTCATTTTTGTGGATTTTCTTGAATATTCACACATTCTTTATTATTTTGTTCACTTTTTATTAATTTCCTTAATTATTTGATTCATTTTGACTGATTTTCTTGATTATTTTGTACACCCTCCCCCTGTTCAGAATAAATCTACACCCTTGCATTCACATGCACACAAAGAAATGAGAGAGTCCTCAAGTAAATGAATAAAAATGTGCAATATCACACTCAAAATTGAAACAGAAATCAACAAAATTATAACGAAATTAGAAACAAATACCAACAATATGATCAAAATAACCTAAAAAATGTACAAAAATCAACATAATTGACAAGAAAATGAGCAAAAATGATCAAACATGACCATATGACCATAAAAACAGAAAATGAAATCAACAAATACACAACAATATGAGAAACAAAACAAAACAATAAAATAAATTGACAAATTTGATCAAAATAACCAATAACATTGAACAAAAATAAATGTACCATGTTCAATGTCATTAACCCTATAAAGCCTGACCCAAGAAATAATGCACAGAAAATTCAGATTTTTTTTTAATCTGAAGCCTGTATTTGTCCTGTTGAGAAAAATAAATAAAAAATAAACAAAAATAATTTGCATCTATGTTTTTTTATTTGTTACATATTTGACACAGTGGGCGTTAAACATAACTCACCTCAACCTGGGGGCAAAAAACAAGTGACAGATTGTATTCAACAGGGATTTGAGCAAAGTTTTTACCATATGATGATGCAGTAGGTCTAAGGAATGTGTGTATCAAATATGATACACATGACATTATAGGGTTAAGTTACTCACTACCTGAGTAGTTTTTTAAATTTTGTGACAAATTTTTTTATTCTCACTCAAGTGCTTATTTTTTTAGGAGTACTGCACTTCTACTTGAGTCATTAAAATTTTGAAGTAATAGTACCTTCTTACTTCTTTCTGTGTACCACTGGTCAAAAAACACAACGTGATTTACAACAGGGAAAATACTGTAAACGCCATTCTGAATATTTTTTGGCTGCTGACATCATAATTCACACCGATCACCATCAAGCTATAATCAACTCTTCTGATGTAACGAGAGTCAAATATAGTAAAGGTACAATGCATTAGTCCTGCCCCGAAACAAATAAAATATGCTACAAAATGAACAAAATAGTAAAAGAATGAATAAAACAAACAACAGAGTTAGTAAAAACAAGCAACAGACTGAACAAAATAATAAATAAATGAACAACCTAAGCAACAGAGTGTGCAAAAATGAACAAAACAGGCCATAAAATGAAGAGCATATAGTGAAGAAAATAAGTAGAACAGGTAACAAAACAAGCAACAAACAACAAAATGAATCAAACTGTCAAGAAACTGAAAAAATAATGATGAATAATAACCAAATTGAGCAGCAAAAATATAAATGAAACAACAAAATATCAAGAAAATGGGGGGAAAAAATGCTATTTCACTCATTTTTGTTCATTTTCATGATTATTTTTGATCAATTTCTCAGTTATTTTGTTCATGTTGCTTATTCTGTTCATTTTTTGTTCATCTTGTTGCTTATTTTCTTCATTTTGTTGCATATCTTATTTAGTTTGTTGCTTATTTTGTTCATTTTTTGTTCATTTTGTTGCATATTTTATTCAGTTCATTGTTTATTTTGATCATTTTGTCACTTATTTGGTTAATTTTGTCACTTATTTTTGCTCAAGTTTTGTTCATTTTGTCTTCAATTTGTTGCTCATTTTCTTCATTTTGTTGTGTTTAATTCAGTTTGTTTCTTATTTTGTTCATTTTGTGACTTATTTCATTCATATTTTGTTCATTTTGTTAATTATTTTTCATTTTGCTCCTTTTTTGAACATGTCTCTTTTTGTTGCTTAGTTTATTCATTTTGATAATTTATCTGTTTCTGCTCTTTCTTAAAAAAATTTAATGTACTGTTTTGTAATTTTCTATTTAAATTACAACCCTTTTTACTCCTACTCATTGAGCTGTGGCCACCTGTAACTAGAGCAGAAGTACTATTTTTTTCATCACAAATGTATCTACCGGATTATTAAAAAAAAAAAATTAACAATTACATTTTTGGGGGGCGCGCCTTATAGTGCGGAGTATAAAGATTTTACCAAAAAGCTAATCTTAAAAGAAAAAAAACTACTCAAGCACATGTATTCATAGGTCTGTAGTTTTTTTCAAAGGAATTGTACTGTACTTCTATGAGTAGTGGTTTGGTCAATTGGGCACTTTTTACTCATACTCAGTTACATTTTTGATGGAAAAAAATGTACTTTTACTCCAATTACATTTTGCAATAACTTAAGGGTTAGGAATTAAAAAAGAAGGTTGTTGTTTTAAAAAATTACCAAACAATATATTCAAAATCAAACATGAACAAAATAATAAACCAAGCAACAAAATAAGTACAAATTTACAAAGGTAATCCAAAAAACAAAATACTCAAAATAAGCAAGGAAATTAGCAACATAACTAATAAAATGAAGGAAAAATGAAAAAAGCGACAAAATGACCAGATAAGATAAGACTTTATTAACCCCATACTGGGGAAATTCCTTTGTAACAGCAGTATACAGTGTTAAATAAACAGCAAAATGAACAAAATAATCACAAAAACTGGAAAAATAGTCAAGTTAATTATAAGAGTAACACAATAAGCAGAAATGAACAAAAGTAGTAAAAGTAAATAACACAAATAAACAATACAACAGAGAAATTGAACATTGAAATAAGCAACAACATGAACAAAATAATAAAGGAAATAGACAAAAAGGGCCAAAATAGTTGTTTGAACACAATATACAGTATGAGGCTTTAATAAATTGAGTTATTCATTACTTGAATAGTTGTTTTATGAGGTACTTTTATTCAACTTTTCAGTTTTATGAGTACTTCCATTTGAGTCACTAGAATTATAAAGTAACAATACTTTTACTTGAATACTGTTTCGGTTTACTCTACCCACCACTGACTATGAAGATATTTTTTTTCCTGATTTTTTCCCCTTGGTTGCTGTTTAAAAGAGTGATTTTTAACCAAGCACTCAAGCATGCTAGTTTCATTTAGAAATATTAAGTCACTTTTATTATTCTTTTAGAAAAACACAAATATTATTAATCCCCAGAAGAACAGACCTTTTTATTCAGGCATACAATGAACCATCAAACTCAACATTTGCTCAGTATTCACTTCAGGAAGGATTTGAGGCATCTCTTGTAAAAACATCATGTCAAGAACAAAATTAATGAGTTTAGCCGTGAGAAGGATTGTTGATGGACACAATGCTGAAGGATATACAAAGTTATCAAAGTGTTTCCAATTCTCCAGAATTGAAGTGAGAAAGATGGGGAACATTTGGAAAAGAACTGCATTTTCATAACCAAAATCCCAGATTTGAATCTTAGCCCTCGTAGAAGTAACAGAACTAGAGCCAATACTTAAAGTGTAGTTTATGCTTTTATTTTTTTTTCATTTGCATTTTAAGTTTCTAATGTTTTCTGATTGCACCGCAAATACACATGTGTAGAGTCCAGGCAGCGTGCCTTTCACAATGTTGTGAAATTTAATGATGTTGATCGGACAGCTGTTGTTGTGGTGAAAAGCACATGCTTTAATGCATTTTGTTTATTTATTATTTGTACTATTTATGTCAATCTTCTGAACAATGTAATGTTATTATGTGGAAATACACTCTTAACACAACTCTCAGTTCAGTGCATCTAGGCATGTAGAGACAGTTAAGACAACCAGTTGAAATTTAAATCGAGCAGGAAAACAGGGAAGTAAGGTGATTTACATGACTTGGAAAACAGCACTGTTGTTGGTCTGAGTATTTTACAAATTGCTGATCTACTGTGATTTTCACACATTACCATCTCTAGAGAATAGTCTGTAAAAGAGAGAATATCCAGTGAGCAACAGTTCTCTACCTTGTTGGTGCCAAAAGTCAGAGGAGAATGGTCAGACTGGTTTGAGCTGATGGAAAGACAACAGTAACTCAGATGACCACTGGATACAACTGAGTAATGCAGAATAGCATCTGGATGTACAACATGTCAAACAGCAGCAGGAGATCACACATGGTGATACTCCTGACAGCTAAGAACAGGAAACTAAAGTTACAACTCGCAAAAGTGGTCAATACAAAGCTGGCAAATGTGGCTTTGTCTAGTGAGTCTGGATTTTCATTTGCATGTCGTGGTAATGATTGATGTAGGCAACATGAAAGCATGGACCTTGTATCAACTCTTCAGGCTGCCAGTGGTGGCATATTTTTCAATTCTATTTAGTTTTATTTGTATAGCACCAATCATAATCACTGATTATCTCTAAGCACTTCACAATTCAAGGCCGAGACCTCAAGACTATACAGAGAGTAAACCCAACAGAACCACCGAGAGCAAGCCAACGGCGACAGGGGGAGGAAAAACTATCTTTAACAGAGGAGAAAAACCTCCAGCAGAACCAGCAGCTCAGGGTAGGCGGCCATCTGCCTCGACCGGTTGGGGTTAGTGGACAGAGGAGAGACAAAAGAAAACAATAGAGATCGAACAACAAACAACACTGACACTAGACCGGTCCATAACCAGCAAACACACAGCAAGGACATCAAGAGACCTAGAGACCCAAGGCAGAGGGAGCAAACACAAAAACTGTTTTGGGACCTTTGTAATACAGGAAATAAAGGAGCTGGATTAAGTTCAGGAAGTAGTGGAGCTGCATGTCAGGTCCACTTTAACTTAGTAGAGGTACATTTTTTCCACCATAAATGTAACCAAAAAACAGTAAAAAAAAAAAAAAAAAGTATTCTGTAAACAAAAACTACTCTCAGAACATTCTTTTGGAAAATATTTCTCAAGTACATGTAACTGAGTAAATGTACTTGAGTACTACTTACATCTGGACTTGACACATCATGCAGACCACATATACTGTAAACAAATGCTCTTTGCTAAAAACTTGCGTGAATGTTTTAATCTGCATGTCACTCAGTGGCTGTGTCAGGTTTAAATGTCAGTCATTTTTCAGGTTTTATGTGGGCTATACTCAAAGGTGGGTAGTATTTGATTACATTTACTGCTTTGCATGTACTTGAGTAGTTTACTTTTGCATTTGAGAGTACCGTAGTTGTGTTTTAGAATACTTTTTGACTCTTACTCAGTTATGTTTCTAATCAATAAAGTGGACTTCTAACCCACAGCTCAAGGAGTGGGAGTAAATTTGACACAAAATGTGTTTTCCTCCAAATGTCAGAGGAGAGCAGTCATTTTATGCAATGCCACTATGACAACCCAAAACAGCAGAAATGAGCAAAATAAGCAAAAATCAGACTGACAAAACTTAGCAACATAAGAACAAAAACTAAGCAAAATGATTTTAAAAATGATCAAAACAAGCAACACAATAAACAACACAATCAGGTAACATGAACAAAATGAACAACATAACCAGTGAAGGTGTGCAAAAATGAACCAAACAAACTGTAAAATGAGCAAAATAATCAAGCAAGCTAACAAAAATGAAGAAAATAATCACCAACATTGGAAAAAAATTGTCAAAACAAGCAACAAAATAAGCAACAAATTTTGAGAACATCATATACTATATATATATATATATATTTTTAAGTTACTTTATTTTATGTGCCTGTCTGGTTATTTACCACAATTAATCTTGTGTTATTACCTAAATGCTAAATAATCTGATCAAAAGCAGCATATGAGGATGTAACAAATGCGTACTGTGTTATGAAGTTACTCACTACTTGAGTAGATTTTTCAGATATGTCTACTCAGGGGCTTATTTTTATGAGTACTTCTACCTCTGCTGAGTCATTAGAATTATAAAGTAACAGTACTTCAACTTGAGTACTGCTTCTGTTTACTCTACCCATCAATGACCATACAGTATTTAATAATAGGGAAAGTAAAACAACATCACTTTGGGAAAGGTCACAAACTGCAGGCTTCAATGTTCTCTGAAAACAGAGTGAGGCTCGAGTTCAGGGGTCTGCAACCTGTGGCTCCAGGACCATGTGTGGCCCTTCAGGCCCTCCTCAGTGGCTCCTGTGGCTTTGGATGGAAGTACCATATTATAACAAATCAAAATGAGCAAAATAAGCACTGGAGCCTATTGCCAGCTGACTTAGGTTGAGGGTGGGGTACACCCTGGATGAGTTGCCATCCAAGTCATCACAGGGCAGTACCCCAAAAATGAATAAAGTAATTTACTGAATAAACAAAAATGAACAAAATATTCAAGTAAACAAACAAAACTGTCAAGTAAATAATGAAAATAGGAAAATGAACAAAAATTAAAAATATGTAAAATAATCTGCAAAAATAATTCAGGAAATGAACCGAAATGCCCCAAAATAAATCAAGTTATTTCATAAATGAACAAAAAAATGAGCAAAAATGAACAAAATAATGAAAGAAGTGAACCATAATAAGTGTTGCTAGGTAAAATATACATCATACAGTATATCATGTGGTACAAAAAAGGGTTGGAATCTTAGTTATGGCTCTAGAAACTTTTTTTTCCCACTTTCTGTCCAAAAATGTTTTATTATATTGTAAACGTTGCCAACCGCTGCTCTAATGAAACCCAGCTGTGGGTATATTGGATCCCTTAGCACTAAATCCACTTAGTAATACAATCTAATACGCCATTGAGTTGCCATATTTTATAACTGACAGCCACTTTTTTATGGTGTAGAATCAAGGAATTGGTGAAATAGATGTTTAGGAGCTGCAGTTCCAGACAGTAGTGACGTGGTCTTATTATTTTCTTTTCATTTATTCTTTGTGTCTCCCATAGGGATCCGGTCATGGGACACCAACCTTATCGACTGCAACCTGGACCAGGAACTCAAGCTGTTTGTGTCCAGACACTCAGCTCGATTTTCTGCAGATGTCAGAGGTAAAGTGGAAACACAGGACGATGCCAATGATAAATCAACGGTAACGGTCTGACTGGAGTCTTATTATATATATATATGCATATATTTTTACACGTGCTTTTCTTAGGTCACTGTAACGTCTCAGTCAGCTGTATGCAGCAGGTTTATGACCTATCCCTGGATGTGCCCTCTCAGCATTTCATTATATGGTGATTTTATAGCTGCATCGCCAGCAAGGTGAGGGAGTGGCCACATAAAGATGGAATAGGTCCAGTGTGGCAGGACATGTGCTGTGTCGGTGGGCAGTATGGCCTTGACGCTCAGCAGCTAAAGCCTCTGGTTGGCCGTGATCCAGACTGAGCAGAGCAGCAGGGCTTCACACTGTGGCTGTGCGACAGATTGATGCAGCCACCAACGTTGCAGGGAACTCAAAATATTGCTGGGCCATAAAACAATCATTTTCCTGTGTGTCGTACCGCACTGTGCAAAAGGCTGCAGATTATAATGACCACAGACATGCTCAAGGAATATAGAAGCATTTCAGTTTCAAGCAGCAAGTATGAACCCATTCACACATGAATGATTAAAAAACTGGGGATATGACACTTTCATCCTTCACTTACTTGGATATTGTGTTCATTTTTCATCTATTTTGTTTCAGCTGTATATTGTGTCCGTCACCAGTATATAAATGTTTTGGTCCCAATCAGGGCTCAGAGAGGAACTGGTGACCAGTTGAAATGTCAATTTTTGGATTTTCATATTTATATAAACTCTGATACAAGCTGTGACAATTTGAAATTCTTCAGTGCTGCCAGCTCCAAGAAATCCACACAAAGTGATAGACAAGCTGTTTTGAATTTTTGTGATTTCAAATGTCACACGTTGTGACCAGTTATTTGCAGGCTACAGTGCTCTGGTCTGTGAGGGCAGCAAAAAAAAAAGGCCACGCCCTCTTTTGATGGAAAACAAATGGCTGCTCCCATAGACTGTACAGTAATGTACAATGTGGCAAAAACACCACAATTAATTAAGGTTTTTAACTCCCTTCAGATCTCGAACGTATGTCTATAATCGAACATAGTAGGTATAGCAAAAAAACAAACAAATTTGATTTATAACTATAGATCAAACTGCACTCATTTAATTTGTCTTGATTTTGGCATTCATAATCTTAAATGCAGAAAATGAACAAAATAAATAGTTAATCAATTAGTCAGAAACTACAGGCGCATTTTGTCTCAATACTTTTACATCTTTTTGCAACTTTCTCATCTTTTACATCATTCTTGCCTTGTAGCTATGTTTACTACATTTCTGCTTTTGCATCATTTATCATTATAATTTTTTCATCTTTTATTCCTTTCCATCCTTTACAGGGATTTTGTCTTTTTTGTCAGTTTTGTCCTGCTGCATCTTTTAAGTAACTTAATATTTTATTTCATTTTTTGCATGTTTTACATTTTCTTCTTGCTTTATCACTTGCACTGGTTTGACCTTGTTGCACCTTTGACTTTTTTCCTTCTTTTGCATATTTTGCATTGCTTTTCTGTTCTATTCAAAGCCACAAATAATCATTTGTTTTCTTTTACAGCCTTTAAACTTGAAACAGATAATGGTGCAGGATTCATCGTGATCATTACTGACACATTTTAACCATATCACCCCACCCATCTATAGAAAATGTCAGAAGTGGGCATGCAGGCTTGATAAATAGGTTGATAAAACGGTAAAACATTGTTATCTACCCCCCAGAGCACTTAACTAGCACAAACCCCAATTCCCCAGTCTCTTTCATCCCACCTTCTTTTAGCCTTTTTCCCATCCTCCATTCTTCTGGCTCTTTCTTCCTCCTTGTGTGATGTTGCCTTGGAACCCACTAGGAGATGCACAGTTGATTTGGGAGTAATTAGCAGTGTATAATCCCCCCGGTGGCAAGTGTTTGTCCATGGAAATAAGGATGGGGGAAGGGGATGAGGGGGAGGCTGGAGAAGAGGGAGGAGCACAGAAAGGCAAATATGGGAGAGAAAGGAGAGAAAAGCATGCAGGAGAATTTGAGGAAAAATTAGTTTCAAATGGTAATTAAGATACTCAAGATAAATGATGTTTAAGCAGACAAACCGGTATAATGTTGTTTTCAGTGGGAAGAATCAAAGACTATTTAGTAAAGTGTTTATTTTTAATTTGTCTTTTGATTTTGTAGCTGATGTATATGAGACACTCCAGGAATCTGCAAAAATGTTCTTATTAACGGTCCTAAACTGTGCAAATCCATCATTTGTGGGTTTGAGGTGTTTATAAGCTATGTGATGCGATATAAAAGTAGTGAAAATTTGAAGTTACTCAGTACTGTGAGTGCTGAAAAATCCACACAACAAGATGGATAACAGGAAAAAATAACTGTTTTGAATTTTTAGGATTTCTCACATCACAAGTCATGGCCAATTATTCAAGCTAGAGAGCATTAGTCCCACCCCCATGAGTAGGTAGAAATCTAAATGCAGTCATAAGTTAAAAATGAACTTTGGCTCTTCTTTGGGCTCATTTAAAATGGTCTGAGTCAAAATGGAAAGCTGTTCTGTGGGCAAATAAATGCCTCTGATGATTTTAAATAATTTAAAGCACATATACTGTAGCTTCTTTACATGATACAGCTTTAACTTGTATTTGTGGATTGTACAGTGAACTGTGTTTACAGACAGTGATTTCTGGAAGTGTCCCTGAGCCCATGCACTGATGTGATTTCCAATAGAGAATCATGTCTGTTTTTAATGCACTGCCACCTGAGGACGTGAAGATTATGAGCATCCAGTTTTGACCTTCAACCTTATTCCTGATTCTCTGAATCTTTTGATGACATACACTGTAGGTGGTGGGATCATCATAGTCATCATAGTTTTACATTGAGGAACATCTGAAGTTGTTAGATACAGTTTGTCACAGATTGGTGAAGCTCTGCCCATCTTTACATCTGAAAGGCTCTGCCTTTTATATGTAGTCATGTTACTGACCTGTTACCTGGTAACCTAATTAGTGTCAAAATTCTCCTCCAGTTGTTTTTGTGATTTGTGTCAGTTAATTTTCCGGCCTTTCATTACCTGTTTGAATTCTTTTGAGAGTGTTGCTGCCATTAAATTGAAAATAAGATAATCCATCCATTTTCTAACCCTTAATCCTCGCATTGGATCGGGGGGATGCTGGAGCCTATCCCAGCTGACCTGGGGCAAAGGCAGGGTACACCCTGGATCAGTTGCCAGTTCATTGCAGGGCGACACATAGAGACAGACAACCATTCATGCTCACATTCATGCCCATGGACAATTTAGAGTCACTAATTCACCTAACCCTTAGTGCATGTTTTTTGTTGTGGGAGGAAGCTGGAGTACCTGGAGAGAACCCACACAGAGAACATGCAAACTCCACACAGCCCCACCACCCGGTGTTGGGATCAAACCCAGGACCTTCTAGGTGTGAGGCACAAGTGCTACCCACTGCACCATGTCGCCTGAAAAAAAGCTAATATTTTCCATAATATGGTAAAATGTCTCATTTTCAACATCTGATATGTTGTTTATTTTCTACTGGGAATACAATTTGGGATTATGAGATTGCAAATCATTGCATTCTCATTTTACTTACATTTTATTTATATCCCAACTTTTTTGGAATTGTGGCTGTCCCCAGGTGCTGCACAGCAGGTGCTCACTGCTGCTCAGGGATGGGTCAAATGCAGAGGTCAACGTTTGTGTATGTGTATGACAATAAAGGTAAATTAACTTGTAAGTGTCCCTTGCAGGGTGGCTAGGCTCTCCTTTAGGCATAGGGCAACAAGCTTGACCATCCAGGATGCTTTTACACATCAAAAGAAGCCATTTGAAGTGAATGGACTCCCCCTTGGTGAGGTGCAGACTCAAGAAACTCATATCCACCACTTATATATCTCAGCTGGTCTTGAAATGCCTCGGAGTCCTCCCCAGAGGAGCTGGAAGACAGGGAGAGGGGTCGGCTTCTCTGATTAGGCTGGTGCAGAAAATGATGGATGGATTATGCACTTATGCCAAATATCCTTCCATCTGAGCTTGTATGTTCGGTGACAGTTGCAGTTACCTTTAGTGCTGACAGGATGATACACCCAGCAGGTGGTATTGGGTGAAACATGAAGAATGCAATTATCTGTCTGCTTAATAGATGACATGCTATCCATCACGATGCATTAGTGCTCTCCTACTGGCAAAGGCAGGCCAGATCCATGCAATAAAGGCTAGAAAAGAGACAGGAAGGGGGTAAGACAGGGATATACTCCCAGATGGATATACAATATTTCAGGTGACTTATAGATTTTCCAGCACTGTGTGTTTAGTGCAAACAGCACACTGAAGGTTAAAAAGCAACTGCAGAGTCAAAAGGCCATATTTAAAACCACAAATCCAATCCCAACCCTCTGTAATGTGATTGCTGAAGACAACGCTGCAGCTTATGATCAATAGTAATTAAGAATTGTGTTGACTTTCAAGAATGAGTTTGTCTGAGCCAAAATCTGCTGTCATCTATGCATTTTACTGATTTAATTCTGTTAACATTTTTTAACTGCTGACAGGTTACATTTATAGCTGATTGATCTGTAAATATACAGCCAATCCACCATTTATAGTCTGCACCATGGTCCGAAAAAAAAACAATCAGGGGCAATTTTAAGGCTAAAATGAGTCCATCAAATCTGTCACAAACAATGTGAAACAGCTGATGTGTAGTCTTTAAAAATGGAATTATGGTCACACATTGTTTTGTCTTACTGTCCTTATATTTTTTGTCTTGTCATGCCATTTACAAATGCAGCACTTTTACTCAGGACCAAAAATACACTTTTATTCTAAAACATAGCTAATTATCATTGTTAAGTAATGTGAATGTTTTTACTGTTGCATCATTCCTCACCACATTGCCTATCCCTGTTTTGTCCTACCAGACCAGGGGATGGCAACCTTTACAACCTAAAGAGCCATTTTTGGACAGAAAGTTAAAAAAAAAAACATCCTAGAACTGCTACAAATATTTAAACCTTTACATAGCACATGACATATGATATGTGCTTTACCTGGCTTTTTTTTGTCCATTTTGTTTGTCATTTTGCTCATTTTAGTCCATTTTGTTCATGAATTTGTTCATTTTGGTGATTTTTTGTACATTTATTATATTACTCTATTCATTTTGGGGCATTTTGTGCGTTATTTCACTCTTGTTCAATTTTTGTTCATTTTCTCATTTATATTTATTTCATTTAATATTTTGTTCATTTTCATGAATATTTTGTTCTTGAGTATGTTGTTGATTTATTCACTTGCATTCAGTTGATTTTCTATTTTTGGTTCATTTTCCTGACTATTTTGCTTGGATTTGTCTTAATCTTGCAAGGCTTTTTTATATCATTTTGCTTATTTATGTTCATGTTAAGTATTGTATTCTTGCTCATTTTGTGATTATTTAGTCAGTAGATGGATGGATGGATAGTTCATTTTGTAGATTATTGGCATCAGTTTTGTATTCATTGTTGTTCACTCTGTTGATTTAGTGCTTTTTGATTTATTATACTACATTACTTCTATCACAGGAACCACTATCGAGGGGCTAAAGAGCCGCATGTGACTCTGCAACCCCCTGTACCGGACTATTCTTCATACTTACCAAAGAATAAAAGGTGTAATGGACTTTAAAGTCAACTGTTACTGACTGTATTGATGACTGGTTAATGATAGGGTTATGATCCAAATGATTGATGGGTGACATCTAGCAGTACCGTTAGACTGGGCATGTTGCTATTCAGTCCAGTTGTGTTTGGAGAAACTGTACTCAGGAGAGGTTGCTCATTGCTGTTGAAAGTCACAGAGGTCATTATTTTATTATGCTGGAGAAGAGTATGTAGGGGATCCCCTGGGCCAAGGACGTTCAGCTGATTTTGATCCAGAGACCACTATTCTGACTAGGAAGCAAACTGGGGACCGCTGCTGTTCAGTATGAGGACAGGGGTAGAGATTAGGTTTTTTTTTTTTTTACCTGTTGGGGGCAATTCCTGGTTGTGTTGAATTGTACAAAGCCTGTTTATTCTTGATAGTGAAGCAGTGAATAGGGGCAGTCTCACATTCTCTGGCTTCAGTCTTCCCCTGTACTACTTATTCACAGAGATACATGTAGTTGCAAAAGGTACTTTACTGCTTTTGTTGCAAGCTTCAACTGCCAGCTCTGTTGCTGTCTTTTTCCTTCTTACAAACCGATCCATGATGGTGGTGCTTAGACATTAAAACTACAAGACCAGGGACCACTTGCAATACCTTCACAGACCACCAGTAGATCATCGACCACTGATTGAAAACCCCTGCACTGGATGATCTAAAAATGTTACGTTCAAGGTCTTTGGGTATGAGAGGAGGCACTGACAACTAGCTGTTTCACTGATCTATTTTTGGTGCCTTGCCATCCATGTTGATGTTCCCCCGTCTGCTTCAGTCTGTGGGAGGCAGGCTATACCAACCCTGCACTTCTTATTCATCCAGAGGGAAAATGCTCAGTGCTGCATGTCACCTCCTCCAGTGACACTGTGCGTTAAGGATTATTCTATTGATCAAGATCATTGTCAGGGTCAAATGTGCTCCAGTGCCCAATCTGTTTTTGTGACGTTACCTCAGATGCATAGCCATTCTACAATTCGGTTGTTATGTTTGACATATTTTATTCTCACTGTTTCAGCAAACAAGATGAAAAGGGAAACTGGCAATGACCAAAAGAGACAAAGAGAAACAAGATGCTTTTCAGTAACAATAGCAATTACAGACGGAGCCTGTGTGTCATCAGCAGGATGCGCAAATAGTCTCTGGATTAATGGGTCTCTTATTTCACAGACCACTGGAAATGTTTTTAGTCACTTGTTCTCAGAGGAGCACCAGTCATCATCAGTGTACACAGTACCAGTCAAAAGTTTGAACTCACCTGTTCTTTCAGTGGCTTTTGCTTGTTTTCATTATTTTCGGCATTTTACATTGATTCTGAAGACATCTAAACTGTGAATGAACATGTTTGGAATTATGTAGTGAGCAAAAAGTGTTAAACACCCCAGAACATGTTTTATATTTTAGATTGTCCAAAGTAACCACATTTAGCTTTGATGACAGCTTTGTACGCTTATGGCATTGTCTCATTAGATTCATGACGTAGTGGCCTGGAACAGTTTCTAATTCACAGAGTTAATTTGTGCCATTTGTTCCTTCTGAATATGCTTTAGACCATCAATTGTCTTGTGCAGAGGAAGGGTGTGTACAGTCAGTAGCTCCATTAGTGCTACTACAACTATGGTACAAATCTATGTTATGGAAAGAAGCTTCCAGTTAAGAAAAGAGAAAAGACAATGTATCATTACTCTAGGTCAGAGGATGGCAAAGGACTACCACCTAGGACACTCAGGTTCATGTCCCACCAGCAGCACCTAGATATCAAGTCAGGACTGCAGGCAGGCCAGGTCATTACCCACACTGTTTTAGTATAGAGTCATGCTGTTGGAATACAAGCAGAATGAGGTCTGGCATTGTCTTGGAGAAATAAAAGACCTCTGAAAAAGACCTCGTCTACTTAGCAGCATACATTGCTCCAAAACATATTGTTCAGCATTAATGGTGCATTCCTTTAACCTGTAACTCAGAGGTTGGAACTGGGAGTGACGTTCATTCATCTGTTGTGAGTGGCTGCCATACAGAACTGTAAAATCGGGGTTGGTGGGGTTGCTCCAGCTTTCCAAGTTGTAATTCCAACTTGAGGGGTCGTTTGAGATGAGATTTCGGACTAGGACCTTAGCAATTCCGACTTCAGAGTACAACTGGAATGCACCACAAAGATGCAGTGTAGGATATTGGAGCTCTAGCTAGTAGTCCATCGTTTGTAGTGGTAATTTAACAGGAGACCTGCCAGTCAACATGGTTCACAACCTCACAGGAGCACAAGCTCACACACTCCCTTGCAGAGTTGACATATGTTGTATTGGTAACTACTATGGAGGTAACAGTTGTAGCCTATTTAACCACATGATGACTGAAGAGAGACAGCTTGGATTTCAGATTCCTTCAACATGTGGTACAGGTGAAAAAAAAAAGTACAGACATACGTACTAGCTTGACAACTGTGATTTGTAAGCTGTGTTGACTGGCAGTTTGGCTGTTTAATCATTTATATATGTCCGCCACAAAAAATCGGCTACTAGCTAGTTTGCCAACATCATAGACTATGCCTTTAATGCAGCCTTCACAAATGTGCAGGTTACTCATATCATGTGTATTAATACACATCCATACCATCACAGATGCTGAAATATCAGTGGTGTCTTCGTGCTATCTTAAAATAATATGGGGTTTTAGTGACTGGGCGACACGGTGGTGCACCTGAATGCATCAGCACATATATAACATTAGAAAGTGTGACTGAACGCATCAGCACATATATGATAGCATTAGGAAGTGTACCTGAACATGTCAGTGCATTTATGATAACATTACAAAGTGTCCATGAACGCATCAGTGCATTTATGATAACATTAAGAAGCGTACATGAATGAATCAGTGCAGCAAATCACCATTTCTCAAAGAATATTGGTCGGATTGACAAACCATTTTCGCTACCATGATCATTGACCAAAAAAATACATACAGTAAGTACGTGAGATGTCAAAGGTCAGCTCTGCCTAGTTTCCAGCTTACAAAGCGGACACACTTGCACGCATACACACAGAGTCTACATCACTTTTTTAATATAGATGAAAAATAAAGTAAGATCGCATTTAGCTAATTAAAGCAAATGGATTTTAATACTGAAACTGCTGAAGGATAAAGGCCCAGAAAAGTAACTGCAGCTAAGAACCAATATATCTTCATCCCTGCATTCCAAGAATGTTACAAGCAAATAGTCACACTCCGCACAGGCAATTTCACTTTTAATGGCACTGAATGAAGGAGTGTGTCCATATGGAGTGACAGCCCCCTGAGACGAAGCAGCAGTAGCATTAATGGCCATGTGCTCCAGAATGAGAATCTGCTATATGAAATATGTATGGAGGAATCAGACCAGCGGCGAGACAGATGCTGCGTTATGACGTCTCCAGAGATGAGGCTTTGGGAGTCCCCTGAATATAAAGCTCATATTCCTCACTGCCCTCTGGATCTCACAGGGGACATCATCCTCCTCATCATTTCTGAGAATGCAGCGGTGTTTCCTTTGTCATTGAGGTACACTACCAAAATGCCAAGTTTCTCATTTGCCTTCAGGGGAACATATTGATTCATGTATTTCAATGAGGAGCACAGACAAAAATAGATGGGGAGGAGTTGTGTGTGAAGTCTCATGAGATCAATGTACGTAGGTCAATAATGATGCTGGAGATCTGTTTCTGGAGGGTCACGTCAGCTAGATCAGTGACCACACCCCCTCAAAGTTCACAGACACAAGCACAGTGCAATCAAAGATATTACCATAATCAATGACAGAAAACCTACAGGATGAGCGCAAAGTGTAGCTGCTTTGTCATAGGGGGTGAAATAGTCTGGATTAAAGACTGTAGAAGATCATACCACTTTAGTCTACAATATACAGTTACTGGGATTTATTATGGGCAAATAATTAAAGTCTTGTCTGATATTTGTCATCACTTTCTTTTTCCACACAGAAAGTGTATAAAAATGCCACATTCCAACTGCAAAATTGGAAAAACATTGATGCATACTGGAAAGCTGGCTCACGGTACAATATGTATGACTAACATGATATATATGTGATATAAAACAAATACAACAAAAATTAGTGATGTTCATTCAGCTATTGCAAGTGGCTGCTATGCAGAACTTTAAAGTCGGGGTTGGTGGGGTTGCTCCAGCTTTCCAAGTTGTAATTCCAATTTGAGGGGTTGTTTGAGATTAAATTTCCGACTAGGACCTCGGCAATTCCGACTTCAGAGTACAACTGGAATGCACCGTAAAGATACAGTGTTACTTTTGTGCTCTGAGTTGTTTAACACTTTTTTGCTTACTACATATTCCATGCATGTTTTTAACAGTTTTATGTCAGTATTAATGTACAATGTTGAAAATTAAAAAAAAATAAAGGAAAAAGAATAAGGTTGTATCCAAACTTTTGACTGGCAGTGTATTTTGATCTTTCATTGCATAGAACTTAAACTTGAGGATAAAATGTATTGTATTGCTACTCATTAACCTTTGTTTCTGTGTTTAGGGCAGAGAATCCTTCACCATAAGAGCAATGTCTTGGAGACAGTGGTGCTCATCAACCCCTCAGATGAGGCAGTCAGCACGGAGGTAAGTGAACAGCTGTCCTGTAATGTTATTGTAACATTTTAATTCCAATGTTCCGCATCAAAAACAAGATTAAGGCTTATAGAGGGTCAGAGACATTGAATACACCTGTTTGAAGCAATTATGACATGAAAACGAACATTATGCAACCCCAGTGATTCATCATGTCTTGGCAATTATTTGTGCTTGTTGAGGCCATCGTTCATCATTCAGGGCAATTCAAGGCTCAAAAGACATGAGTAATGTTTATGGCTTTCAACATACATAATAGGAAGAATACATGCTGCTTTGTCACTGTTCTTTCTTCCTTGTGCTTTTTTCCCGTTTGTCAGCAGTCACTGGCAAGTTGCTGATGTTGCCTAAGTAGAAAAATACACACAGAAATGGCAGAGAAAGAGAAAGCGAGAGGTGAAAGCAAACTTAACCGAGCGAATGGCAAGAACACTGCTCAGCTAATTAGCTAATGGAGTAACATGAAACTGCCAATATGTCAGATACCTGTACTTCAAATCATTAAGCTAGTTTCTGCTGCAGGAATACTCCTTGTGTCTGTAGCCAGGAACATTATGATTCAGCGTCTTTTGTCTTTTCTCTTTCACAAAGCATGACTATCATTTTATTCACCCGCCGTTAGACAAGATCACTGATTTGCAATGAAACATTTGCTTTATCTGCTTTTCCAGGTTCGTTTGATGATCTCAGACACTGCTAGGCACAAGCTGCTCGTCCTCTCAGGCCAATGCTCTGAAAACACAGGAGAGCTCATTCTTCAGTCTGGGTCATTCTCTTTCTTCAACTTCATAGACATTTTTACTGATCAAGAGGTGAGCATTGTCTTGTGATCACAAAAAATCTTGCATGATCTTCATACAGTAAGAAAATCTTAAGCATAATTTTATCATAACTACTATATAATTTAGACAGATCAACAATAACATTCTGACTACTGACAGGTGAAGTGGTAATAATGTCAGTTATTTTATTACAATGACACCTGTGAGTAGGTGGGATATATGAGACTGCAAGTGAACATTTAGTCCTTGAAGTTGATGTACTGGAAACAAAATATTGGGAAGTGTAAGGATACAAGTAACCTACACAAGGATCGCACTGTGATGTCAAGACAGCTGGGTCAAAACATCTCCAAAACTGTGGGTCTTGTTCAGTGGTCGTGGTCCTGCAGTGGACAGAACCCCATGAGGAAGGAAGGACAACTGGATCTCAATCCAATAGAGTATCTAAGAGAACAAAACATTACTACCACATAATGTTGAGTAGGTTTCCCCTTTTGATGCCAGCTCTAACCCAAGGCATGAGCTCTACCAGACCTCTGAAAGCTGCTGTAATAACTGGCAGTACATTACACACTGGCTATGGTAGTGGTACATACTTCAAATGCTGCAAGTTGCGAGCTTGGGCCTTCAGGAATCTAACCTATTTTTCCAACACATTACACAAATGCTCAACTATACTGAGATCTGGTTCGTCCCTACACCACTTTTGTTAGGGTACTATCTACAAC
This sequence comes from Pseudamia nigra, assembly GCA_029823295.1. Taxonomy (NCBI): domain Eukaryota; kingdom Metazoa; phylum Chordata; class Actinopteri; order Kurtiformes; family Apogonidae; genus Pseudamia; species Pseudamia nigra. The sequence continues at coordinate 16,349 of JAQQAE010000206.1, read as the reverse complement.
AGACTAGAACACCCAACAAGATCTTTAGGTTTTGATGCAGTGACCCAATCATGTACCATCACTTTGTCAAAGTTTCGTCTTTGTCAAAGTTGCTCAGATTCTTACTTAGTTTGGACAATTTGCTGCTTTCAGTGCAACACCTTTGAGGGATAAATGTTCATTTGCTGCCTAATACATCCACCCACTGACAAAAAACATTGGAACCATATAATCAACATTATGGCCATTTCACCGGTGTTAGTGGTCACAATGTTACAGCTGATCCATGTAATGACACTGAAACTGTGATTGGATGAGTAATGTACTCTGTAACTTACACTAATATGTTCAAACCATGTTTCCTTTGTCTTCAGATTGGTGAATTGCTCAGCACTATTCACCCAGCAAACAAAGCCAATCTTACCCTCTCCTGCCCTGAACAAGGCGATTGGAAAAACTCCAACTTGGACAAACACAACCTGCAAGATTTCATTAACATGAAACTGAACTCCACTCTCATACTTCCTGAAATGGAGGGCCTCTCAGAGTTCACAGAGTATTTATCAGAATCGGTAGAGATCCCAACTCCTTTTGACATGCTTGAGCCTCCAACCTCAGGTGGATTCCTCAAACTCTCCAAACCATGCTGTTACATTTTCCCTGGTGGTCATGGTGACTCTGCTCTCTTTGCGGTGAATGGCTTCAACATGCTCATTAACGGTGGCTCAGACAGGAAGTCATGCTTCTGGAAGCTGGTAAGACATCTGGACAGGGTGGACTCCATTCTTCTGACGCATATTGGTGACGACAACCTGCCAGGAATCAATAGCATGCTGCAGAGGAAGATTGCAGAGCTCGAAGAGGAACAGTCACAGGGATCCACAGCTAACAGCGACTGGGTGAAAAACATGATATCCCCAGATGTTGGTGTTGTTTTTGTAAATCTTCCTGAAAACCTGGAAAATCCTGAGCCTAATTTCAGAGTGAGGAGGAATGTTGAGGAGGCAGCAATCACACAGCAATTCCTCACAAAGCTAAATTTAAGGGTAGAGCCTTTACAAAAGCCTGTTGGAAATACCATAGAGCCAGTCACACTTTTTCAGAAAATGGGTGTAGGAAAGCTTGAGATGTACGTTCTAAATCCTTCAAAGAACAGCAAAGAGATGCAATACTTTATGAAGCAGTGGACAGGTAGTGAAAAAGACACTGCTTCCATCCTACTACCAAATGGAAAAGAATCAGAGTACCCTGTGTCTTATCTGACTTCAATCTCCTCGCTCATTGTGTGGCACCCGGCAAATCCCTCAGACAAGGTTGTGCGTGTTCTCTTTCCTGGAAATGCCACTCAGCATCACATCTTTGAAGGGTTAGAAAAGCTAAAACACTTGGACTTCTTGAAGCAGCCAGTTGTCACTCAAAAGGCAATGGCTGCAAATATGCCATCAACACCAACTCTAAAGCAAGCCAAAATGAAACACAGAACAGACAGCAAAGAGAGCCTAAAGTCTACTCCAAAGCCATCACCGATTAAGAACGTCAGAAAAGAATCAAAGGAGGAGGCGCCAGAAAAGGCCAAGACAGATGCAGAATCAGCTCATGAAAACACACAGAAGACAGAGAAAAAAGAAAAGGCCCCAGTAAAAAAGGAAAAGGTGAAGGCTTCTGAGAAAGACTCAAAAGTAAAGGCAGAGCAGGCAGCCCAAAATGAAACTCCGGAGAAAAAGAAATCTGAAATAAAACTCAAAACTGAAAAGGTAGTAAAGAAGGAGATCAAAAAATCTTTTGAAAAGAAAAAGGAAGTTAAAAAAGAAACAGCAAAACAAGATGATACAAGTAAAAAAGATGAAAAAATAAAGAAAGATATCAAAAAGGATATCAGGAGAGATTCCCCATTGAAAGATAAGAAGGAAGAAAAAAAAGAGCAAAAGAAAGATATAAAGAGGCCCACTAAAGAAATTAAAAAAACATCAGCTGTGGGTGAAGAGAAGAATGTGATGTCAAAACCAAAATCCTTGAAAAGTGACACTTTAAAGAAGGATGCAGGAGTCCCAAAGTTAAAGGACAAGAGCAAGTCAAAAGTTACAAAGAAGGAGACAAACACGGATAGTAGCAAAGTTGTAGCCGCTGCAGTTGTAACTGCAGCTGCAGCTGCTGCAGCTACAGAGAATCCCGAGTCAGAGAGATCTCTGATGTCCTCACCAGAGGACCTCACTAAAGACTTTGAAGAACTCAGAGCAGAGGAATTGATGGAAGATGATGCCACTGTACAACAGCATAAGGAAGAAGAGGTTGCAATGATCCAAAATGAAATTATGCAGACCAAAGAGTCACCAGAGGCACTGGAGTCTGTGGATGAGGGTATAACCACAACAGAAGTTGAAGGCGACAGTGGGGTGACTCCAGATGAGCAGGTTACTAAGGGGAAACTCAATGGTAGTGTTAGTGAGAAGTTTGAAGATGAGGGAACTGTAATGGAGGAGACATCTGAAGGAGGGGATTATGAAGAGAAAGGTGAGACAGAGGAAGTTTATGAACCCCAAGGAGTAGAATCAGACAAACACCAATCTATTCCTGCTGAAGATGTCGTCAAACCACAAGATGCTATTGAGGACAATGATGATGTGACTAATAAAAACATAGTGGTTCAACATGTTGAAAGAGAACCAGAAAAAACAAGTCTGATTGTGTCCACTTTACCTAAAGTATCTTCACCTGTTTCTCCAGCTGCATCTGTCCATGGTGAAATGCTGCCTGTTGGCTTTGAGAGCTCAACAGCCTCAGATGATGAAAACAGAGATGAACCTCCTGAGGATTACACTGTCACCTCAGCCCACACTCACTCCACCATTGAGATTTCCAGTGTGCCTACTCCCATAGATGAGATGTCAACTCCTAAAGACATCATGAGTGATGAAACAGCCAATGATGAGACTGAATCTCCTTCACAGGATGTTGGCAAGTTTGCAACGTCTATGTCTTTAGAGTTTGACAAAAAGAAACTCTCACCACTTCAGGATGCCCCTAAATCTGATCACTCTCACAGTGATGCCACAGAAGGCCATGACTATGATGCCTCTGCTTCCACAATATCTCCTCCCTCATCACTAGAAGAAGATAAATTTTGCAAAGATTTTGCCTCTGAAGTAAAAGTGGATCTATTTGCCACATTGCCAGACTCATGTGAGAAGCATGACGAAGACCCAGCTAGACTTAGTTCCACTTCATCACTGTCACCCATTGTGCGTTCCCCTTCGGTGGACCGCAAAGACAAGTTTGATTCTCCATCAGTTTTTGCTGCTCCAATAGAATTGTCCACCACATTGGCAGTTAGCACCAAAGCAACAGTTGATTCCTCAATCAGCCCAGATGACAAAACACTGGAAGGAGCAAACTCACCCCAGTCCTCTGGTCACACACCTTACTATCAGTCTCCAGTAGATGAAAAAGCAGGAGGTCTGCCACTTGTGTCAGAGGAAAAAGCACAGGGCCCAGTAATTGTAGAAGTCACAAGTGATAAAGAGGAGTCCTCTACCAGGGTTACCCCAGAGGCTGATGGGCCAGAACCAGAGAGTTTATTCACAGTAGAGAAGGTAACGTCTCTTGCAAAAAGCCCTTCTCCAACTGCACCTGAATCCCCAACAAAGAAGGATCAGTTGCCTTTTGATGTAGATCAAAAAAGAACCGGAGAAAACAGTCACCATGCTTTGACGTCTGCACCAATAACCAAACATGAGTCAGACACCAACACTCTCACAAATTTCAAAGAAGAGAGTAAAATGTCCATTTCAGAAGGCACAACTTCAGACAAATCAGGCACCCCTCTGGAGGAAGTAGTAGCAGAAGACACATTTTCACATCTGGCATCAGCATCCACTGCCTCACTGGCCACCAGCTCCTTGCCAGAGCCGACCACTGACTCTCCTTCCCTTCATGCTGAAGTTGGTTCTCCTCACTCAACAGAGGTAGATGACTCTCTCTCTGTCTCTGTGGTTCAGACCCCAACAACCTTCCATGAGGCTGAGGGTTCTCCAACCAAGGAAGATAGCCCTAGGCCAATGTCTATCTCCCCAGACATCTCACCAAAGACAAAAAGCAGAACACAGACACAAGACACAAGATCCCCCGAGCATTCTACCATGTCACTAGAGTTTGGCCAAGAGTCACCTGATCACTCCTTAGCCCTAGATTTTAGTAAGCAATCTCCAGAGCATCCATCTGTTGGAGGCAGCTCACGAGCCACAGAAAATGGACCGACTGAAATTGACTACAGTCCCTCCGATCGAAGCGATATGAAAGCATCAGGAGAACATAGTTCTACAGTAGATAAACCTTTGCTATTTGAAGAGAGTGATGCTGCTCGTGCCACTTCTGCAACCCCTTCAGATGCATCTCAATCCACTCCCTCCGTTACAACTCCCTGCCAAATCGCAGAGATGCCACGTGGTGTGGCTGAGCAAACAGATAAGTCTCCAGTTAGCCCAAAGGCAGCTTCTCTCAACCAGTCTCCAATTTCCACTGAACCATCCCCAGTGCTAGGAGCTCCTCTTGCTAAAGACAGGAGCTGCCCAATTTCACCTACTGCTGTGATTATTGGTAATAAATCTGACATGGAGGAGAAACATGATAAGTCGCCCTCACCTCCGAAGGCCTCTTCTCCATCATCTTCTTTTGCTTACTCAAAAGAAGAGAAACTTTCTCCAGCAAAAGACACTAATCCCTTTAAATGTGAGGATTCAGCTACTGAGAAGACATCTCCTGTGAGCCCCAGAGTTCCTTCCCCTTCATATCTACCTCTGTCCTCTAATTTCAGTTCTCCCTGTGGTTCCAGAGACCCAGACTCCAACAAAAAGAGCCCCTGTGCTCCATCTAAAACAGACGTCGACCTCTGCTTAGTCTCTTCATGTGAGTACCGCCACCCCAAGACAGAACTCTCCCCTTCTTTCATCAACCCTAACCCTCTGGAATACTTCATCAGTGAAGAGAGCACTTTGGATGAAGAGAAGCCTCTTGCCAAATCAGGAGGAGGACCTCCACCTCCAGGAGGGAAGGTTTCTGCTAAGCAGTGTGAGGAGACTCCACCCACATCTGTTAGTGAATCTGTTCCCTCCCAGACTGATTCTGATGTTCCACCAGGGACAGAGGAGTGCCCCTCTATCACAGCAGATGCTAACATTGACTCTGAAGATGATTCTGAGACACTGCCGACTGACAGAACCCTTACCTACAGGCATACGGATCCTCCTCCAATGGTACTCAGGGACTCAGCTCCATCTTCTGACCACTATGATGTCTGTATGGTGGACCCGGATGCTCTCAAGGCTGAAGAAAACCTCCACAATGCTAATACAGATGGTGGAGAAAAGCCCAAGAAGAAAAAACTTTCAAAAAAGTCATCCTCACCAGCCAGGAAGGGTGTCCTTTCAAAAGTCAAGGACACAAAAACAGCTTCTCCAAAGAAAAGTGCAGGGGAAGGAAAAGATGCCAAAAATGCAACCAACACTTCTGCATCCAGAGGTGTGAAAAGTGTCACATCAGGTTTGTATTATTTATTGGCCTTGATTATTCATACACATTGATGCTACAAAGAATATAAAATAAAAGTTTGCTTCAATCCTTCCAGGTACTGGCAGCGGAAAAGCGGCAGGTGGAGCAGCTCCACTAAACTGTCCTCCCATGTATATGGATTTGGTTTATATCCCCAATCACTGCAGTGCCAAGAATGTGGATGTTGAATTCTTTAAACGTGTGCGATCCTCCTACTACGTTGTCAGTGGGAATAACCAGACCGCTCAGGAGCCCAGTAAGCCTGTTCTTGATGCTCTGCTAGAAGGAAAATCCCAGTGGGAAAACAACATGCAGGTACGATCCCATAAAATAGACGGGCCTTTTAACCTTTTCTGCTCAGCTCTATGTGAAGAAACGAGGCGTTATTTCTGAACCAGCAATGTCCTTGAAGTGTCTTTCTAGACAGGTAATCAAAAGCTGTTTCTTCCATTTCTGAAATATCTCTAAATTGAAACTTTTTCTGTCCAAGGATGAATTGAAGATGATTATTCACACTTTTATATTTTCTATATCCACTACTGTAATAGTATTTTTACCGTCTTAAAAAAGAAGGAGCTTATCAAGTTCAGGTCATCCAGAACTCTGCTGCAAAGCTTTTAACCGGAAAACACAAATGGGCCCGTATCATGCCTGTTTTATCTTCCCTTCACTGGTTACCAGTGAATTTTAGAATACATTTTAAAATATTGACCCTAACTTTTAGCCCCCTGCCTGGTTAAGCTCCTTCTCACATCTCTGAGCCCAGAAAGCCATTTGAAGATGCGAGGTGATCGCTACTTTGAAGCAGTAGCACCTAAGCAGGGGAACACTCTACCTCTTTCCCTTTGCTTCCTAGCCACTGCCGATGTACAGTATTTAAAAATGTTTATTGTGTTTATTCTAGTCTTAAACCTGTGTGTACCCTGTCTGCATTTTACATGTTTTTCTTGTATTTCCTTCTGAAGCATTTTGTGATTCTATATCTGTGAAAGGTGCTATATAAATAAAATTGACTTACTTATGTTTTAACATTCACTAATAGAGTACTTGAATTGCATAAGAGACCTATTTCCTTTTGTGTTGTAGGTCACTCTGATTCCAACCCATGACACTGATGTGATGAGGGAATGGTACCAGGAGACCCACGACAAGCAGCAGGAGTTGAACATCATGGTCCTGGCCAGCAGTAGCACTGTTGTCATGCAGGATGAGTCTTTCCCAGCTTGTAAAATAGAGCTGTAGACCAATTCAAAAGGAGATCTGCTTATCCATAAGCCTAGCAAGCAGACAATAATAAGAGACTATTATTTTTAAAAGGAAACAAACCCATGTAGCATTAAGTAGACACATATTCACATATGTTAAAATCACACACTTCTGTCCTAATCCGCAAAAGCAAAGAACTACAACTAATACTAATGCACAATGCTCCGACTTAAATATGTAACATCACTGAAGTTGACTTCTGATTGACAAATTTCATTTTGGTTTGTGCTGGAGAGAAACTGGACACCAAAAACACTCTACTCTTGTAATGATAGCGTAATGACACAGATTTCTTCCATTCCTTCTACATCCCCCGCCCAAGAACTTTTTACCTGACATTAACTGCTGTCCAGTAAAACTATCCTGTTTATGTGACGTTATATTGTTGAATGATGGCTGTTGTTCACACCAAAGGATAAGAAACAGCATGTTTTCTGTCATTGCCTTAGGGTGGCAAAATGAATGTATGAGACCAGAAGCAATTAGCAGACAGCAATCACTAGGCAGGTGACAATACACACCAGAGGTCAACCCTAAACAGACTGTTAAATGGTCACATCGCTGAACGGAAAGGCAGACTAGCCTAAATGGGATACACTGATACTGTATAACATGATTTCATACTCATCACAGGCAAAACAAAGGGCACCCACAAATGTGAAATTGTTAGGATTTTATTTAATGTTACAATATTTTTAATAGGATGCTTTTTTTTTATTTGTGTTACTTAGTATGTATGAGTATTAATTCATTATTATAGCGTGCTTTATTATCTGATAGCCTTTGTACTGTGCAACAGAAAGTTTCATCTAAATGCTCTCCCTTGCCTTTGTCACATCTGTAAAATTGTACCTTTTAATGTACTCCCTCTTTTAGAGGACTGCCTTTTATTTTGGAATGTGTCTGATTTATTTGCAGATTTTTCTATGAGAGGAAGTCAGATCGTACTTCTAATGCCTCTTATGATTTCATTATGCTACAGGGGGAGCTAGACTTTTCCCAATTTTGAGCTGGTGAAGCAGGATATTTTCATAAACTTTAAAATGTCTTGTTTTTCTAAAGCGCTGTATAATTATAAATAGCTTTGTGGCCAGGTGAGTGGTCGGAGAACTTGTGCATGAGTTAAGATACATTAGGTTTTTTTTCTCTTTTTCTTTAATGAGAATTTTGCTCAGACTTGCATAAAGAACAACAGGGCTATATAGGCTATATTATGAAACATGGAGTGTTTTTATGATTTTTGCAAGCTGTGCGATGACAGCCTTGTATACTACAGTAACTCTGGTGGTTGTCATGGCATGCAACAAAACTTGATTGCGGGTATGTTACAGTTTAATTCCTTAGGATGGTTAAACCTCCTCTTTATGTGGGAAATAACAGAAGCAACATCTGCAGTAATCTTCAGTGGGGCAGTACACATATGGTATTAAATTAGTGCTTCTTTTCTAACGAAAGAACTTACACATCTTGAGAGATGAAAAGCAATTTGAACACACAAAATTCTATGTTGTGCTCGCTTTGAATCGTTATTTTCTCTTAAGTCAATTGTGATGTGCGCTCCTGTTGAAGAGTGTCCATGTTACTCCCTCAGTATCACCTTCTCTGTGCTCAGGTTTGCCTGATCCTTGCTGTCAACTTGGCACAATGTTACATTTGTGCCACAGTTCTCAACAGCTAAAATTTCTGATTGGTCAGTCTGTTGTTCAATCACATTGCTGGAAAACCAGATGCGTTCTATGCATGTGCAGGAGTACTATTTCCTGTCCTGTGATTCCAAGTAATTTATGTCTGTGTCACTGTTGGTTGTAAGCATTTCGAAATTTAACATTCACCTTTTAGGAAAATTCATTTACATTTTTTCCAACAACATTACCAATATGCTAACAGCAGCAAATGTTACGAGCTACCAGTGGCTAACGCTAGCTCCAAGTTACTGTCAGTTCAACAGTTCAGTTCTGAAAAAACAACACACGATGGAAGTTATTTCTAAGTCTTACAGATATGTGTCTTTTAGAAAACATTTGTGGCTTCATCCCTACATTATTCAAGTATTGAATCGATAGGTACAGTATATAAACATTTTACCTTGGAAAGTTATCCTTATTTTATTCCAGTAAATCTCTGTCTGTGTTTATTATTATTGCACTAGTTCAAGCAGCCACAGGGCATGTAACAATAAAGTTAAAGTGAATTAATAAAATGTGTAGCTAACACATCTATTGTATTAGCAACATATGCTAAACAGTCAGTAAAAATGATTACTTATTTAATACAAAATACTGTATTTGAATATTCAACTGTATTTTACTTTGAAGTACAAGTGGCAGGAAGTAGCATTGTTTCATAAGATTTAAACAAATACAATTGCCTTGGTCAGTGTGACGGGACAGCAGATTAACCAATCAGGAATTTTAGTTGTCTGTGATTGGTTGAGAATTGTGGCACAAACACAATGTTGTGCTAACATGAGAGTGAGGACCAGGCAGATTTGAGTGCAGACAGAGGAGATACCGAGACAGCCACAGAGACAGTCTACAGCAATCTGCATCACAGCTGACCGGAGAGAAAAATAAAGAGTCAAAGTGATCACAAAATAGATTTCTGTATGGCCAAACTGTTTTTCATCTCTCAAAAAATATAACTTCTCTCCTTTGAAAAGAGGCACTAATATACAGTAACACCGTAAACACAGCGGGGCGTGAGTGACTCCTGTGTTTTACATGAAAGTATGTGAGACAAAAACTTGACACTTTAAACACAAACATGACACAACTCAACAGAACAGTGGCCATAGTTGACAGACTGGGCCAGCATCAGGAGAAACCGTAAAAAAAATCACGACTCTGGTTTTGATACTTCGGATTATCCAGAAACTACTCACCAGATATGTCTTTATTGGTGTCAGCTGATGCCAAAGTAGACCAGATTTCCTCTAGGGGACCTCAAGCAACACCAGGATCATACAATCAACCAATTACAAACTGAACAGACATCTCTCTTGAATGGACATATTTTTTCCGTCTTTCTCTTCCCTCTCTCTGTCTATTTAACTCTGCCTTTTTCTCCTCATATTTCTCTCGGGAGATCTTTAATAATGTTTGTCTGCAGCTGTGTGGTATATTTGTCTTGTGATCTTGCATCCTTTCTGCCCTTTTCCCCCAACTCATATGTAACCTATAGCAATTAGTTTTAAGTGAAAGTATTCCTTAGTGCTTTCTAATGTTTGTGTGCAATATTTCCTCGCCCAGTATGTGACATATAAGGGGAACCACTACTAAAGAGCAAACAAGAACAACCACAATAAAAATCTGTTGTGAAAAAGATGAGCTGTGCCTTTGTCTTTTTAATTTAGAAGTCAAGCAAGGCTTCTTTGAGTCTATTTCAATATGTGGTATCATGGCTTATCTTTTATTGCACATAGTTGTTGCCATTTCTGGCTGTTTGCTTTGTTTTCTAATTAGCAGGTCCACGCAGCTAAAATTAAAGCAGCATGTCTGTGTGAAGTACGAGGATGTGGCTGCAGTCACTAATCAGAGTGAGTCATCCCTTTGCAGCAACTTGCAGACTCATCTATAACAATGACAGAGAACAGAGAATGGCTGACAAGTTAATGACACTGGGGATGGTTGTGCACACAGATGATTTGCTGAAACTGTCAAAGTGACTAAGGGGCGGTCGGTTTTTGGGCCTCGGTGGTGACAAGTGTCCCTGAGAAGCAGATGATATAGACTGGAGATATACAACAATGTGGACAGAGACCAGATGTAATACAGAAAATTAGGGATGGATTACATTGAGATGTTCATTGACTGGTGAACTGTAATTGATCTGTGTGAAGATTTACCCATCTACACTGCCAGTCACAGATTTGGACATGCAGCGTTTTTTATCTGTTTTTATTGTTTTCCTCCAAACTGTTAAAGAACATGGATGGAACTATGTAGGAAACGAAAAAAAAAAATCCTTATTATGGCAAGAAACACATTCAGTTAAGTATACAGAAAGGTGGAGGAAGGGTGGGTGCAGAATCACTAGCCCCATTACTAGGGCTACAACTACTGTACAAATTCGTAAAGTATTATGTGAAGAAACACTCAGTTAAAGAAAAAAGACAGTCCATCATTACTTTTGAGTCTGATGAGGTGTTGGTGACTGCACTTGGGGACACGTCCGAAGGGATGAGACTGATTGTTGACTCTGTGCCCCACCCTTCCTCTGTCCAAGACAACGAATGGTCTAAAGCGCATGAAAAAAAGGAGACATGGCACAAATGAACTCCCCTGTGATTTGAAAATTGTTCCAGGCGACTAGTTCATGAATCGGATGAGAGAATGCAAAGCTGTCATCAAAGCTAAACGTGGCTACTTAGGACATTCTAAAATATAAAACATGTTCTGTGACCGAGGATAATTACTAATAAAGATGAAAAAGAACATAAAATTCACAAATATTAAATATACTACCAAACTTGACAGAAGGATGTAAGCATAATTGGAATTAAAACACTCCAGTAACCTATGGACTGAAAAGAGAAACAGAGGAGGAATAGAGCAGGGCACAATACATCAAAATGTCTATGAAAATCAACTCAAAATTATTAGTTGAAAGTCATACTGTAATTATTTTAAGCAATACTGCAGGTGTGATTTGAGTCTGGTTGCTTGGTTATCTAGGGAAAGACATTGATTTCTCATTTTGAAAGGGGTAGGGCCAGTTCAAAGCAACTTAAAAGTAGCATAAAAAATACCAATAAATAAATATGTTTTTGGTTCATATTGCCAAGATGACTAAGACTATTGGGTGGATTTTGACAGCAGTTTAACAGTCATTTCAGCTTCAAGGTGATTTAATTTTGGAAAGGATCTGGAGCCGTAATGGGAACACCCATTTTATTCAGTTTAATCTGGTTTATTATGATACTTCTTGCTACCATTTTGAGGTTAGCATCTTATTTTGGTGGTGATCCAAATCGTCATTAATTCACTGGTTTAGGGCACATGCTTTACAGTCCTCTCAGCTCAGTGTTGCTGAATCCACATCTGAGCCAGTCAACTGAGGCTGTTTATTTTTTCCAGTGTCTGAAATTAGATCACACAAATCCTATTAAATCTTGCCCATTGAATCACAAGCTTTTGTGATTATATAATTACACAAGATAATAATTTGATTCTCATTGCAATCTGATTAATTGATTTGTTGTACAGCAGAGTCTTTAATCCAAATATACATCTCTGGGTAAGTGAACAGGCAAGTGGGTTTTTAAACCTCTAAAAAGGGTTTTGGGAGATTTCAAAGAGAATTTTCCAGTGTACCAAAGCTATAATTTAGAATAAAGTCTGTAAGAATGAATAAGCAGGAATATAAACACAAAATAGCCACTGTATTAAAATTAAACCAATTTAATACTGTTTCAAAGACAGAGACTGACACACTAATCAGTACCAGCTGTTTTTTTTTTTGTGCCAACACTGTTTAGTGGGGACATTTATTAATAATGATGGGACACCCCAGGCACTTTCCAAACCAAATGGGAGTGCACACAAGAATAAATCAAAGGAAGTATAAAAGCTACTATCTGTTGGCAGAGCTTGGCTGCTTGTCAAGGGAAATTAGAGTCTGACTGTTTAAATAGACCCTTACCTCTGTTATACCAGAACCAGTATTTCTCCCAGCTCCTACATTAGGTTGTCAGCTTAAAATGGGCTGCGACCACACGCAACTCTCAACCTGTGGCTAAAGGCCTGAAGAGCAATGTGGCGGAAGTGCTGTTTCTAAATTCATGCAGATACAGCACATGTACAGAGAGAGAAGCCCGCAGAGACATGCACACCTTACAGGATGCCATAAATTATCCAAGACCATGCGCCTGATTGGCTGAGCAAGCAATCTCAGCTGGATGGGCTGAGATGTTGTTGCCAAGCAACAACGGGAACCGCCCTGTCCTAACCCTGTTTTCTCCAAGAGGAAGAAAAAGTCTGTCTATCTTTGGAATTAGTTTAAAAAGCACCTCATTGTAACAGATTTTAGATGATGTACTTTACACTTACACCTCCTAATGGCTCTGGTTTTCTGTGGTGCAGTTAGGTTTCCACATCCAGCTTGCAGTCAGAAATGTAAACCTACAAAGACAAACAAAGAGAAATTAATCCCATTTTAACAGTCTTCAAATGCTTTCTATTTCGAGGACCTGGTTTTCAAATGTTTGCCTGCCCTTCACAGTGAAAATGCAGCAGACCAGTTGTAAATCCTTGGTTATGTAATGCTGTCAGTGGGTGGAACAGCCACTGTGGGCTTGATGCTCACTGAGGTTTTCCTAAGATCAAGGAGAGAAATGAACGTCAAATGCTTTTTACATCATGTCATAGTATTACTTTCATGTGTGGTCTGTTTGTCCCAGGTAAATATCACCAGATCATATCTTACCCAACAATATGGTGGGAGTATACAAGAAAAAAAAAGTATCACATGGATTAATGTAGCTTGCTGAAATCAAATGAATTATTTCATATGCATGGACCCTTTGTTTTAAATGACATAGTCATCATATTGTTGGGTCATTTTCTATTTTCTTAGTGTCGAACATAAACTCGATGAAGTGCTCAGTGATTTATGTTTTTGGTGATGTGAGATGAAAGTTCTGAACAAATATTGCTGAGCTCAAGTTATGTTTTGTCAGATCATGGACAGAGGTGTTCAAGTACATTTACTCCTTTACATGTACTTAAATAATTTTTTCTTAAATGTACCGAAAAAAATGGAGTGGTTGTGAAGAGTACTTTTTACTCTTACGCAATTACATTTGTGATGAAAAAATGAAAAAGTGCACTTCTACTCAGTTACATTTGGCCACAGCTCAGTGAGTGGGAAAAATGCATCTTCCTCATAACGGGGAACAACAGTCATATTACACACTGCTACATTGTCAAACCAAAAGAGAAGGAATGCCAAAAAAGCCAAAAAATGAGGAAAAGTAAACAAAAGAATTAGCAAACAAAACTACAAAATGAGTAAAATTGTTTAAAAAAGAATCAAATAAATCAATAAAACTGTACAAAATAAGCAAACAAGAACAAAAAATGAACAAACTAAATAACAAAAATTGTCAAAAAACAAAAACAAGCAATAAAATGTACAAAATCATCAGGTAAACAAACAACATGAACAATATAGCCAATAAAATAGAACAAAAATTAACAATGTAAGGACCAACATGAGTGAAAATGAACAAAATAACCAGCAAAATTGGACCGAAATGAACAAAACAAGCAACAAAATTACCAACAAGTATCTAAATAATCACGAAGGTAAACAAAAAGCAAAATAATTGACAAATCCTGAACCCATCAGTACCTTTACATTTGTCCAGTTCTGGATCTGTCTTTTGATTAATGACAATGAATGTGCACTTATGTGGGTTTTTTTTTTTTTTTTTACATAAATACTACATAAATACCAACCTGTTTAAATGCTGTATACTAGGTAAATTATGTATTATAAAGTTACTCACGTGAGGAGTTTTTTTCCCCATACTGCTATGTCTACATGAGTCATTATAAATATAAAGTTACAATACTTGTTTTGAGTACCATTTCTGTTTACTCACCACTGCTCTTGGCCGAGGACTATGTTGTGGTGATTGTGATTTTTCTTCTATGATTGTGCACATTGTGTCTTTCTACAATTTGAACAGAATATAACAGCAGACCCCTGGAAGAGTACTGATTTGAATAAGGTGGCTGAAGGAGATCAAAATTAACATAAACATAAAAATACAGTAAGATTTATTTAATTTCAGGAACAACATAAAACATGTTGAAAACTACAAGTGAGGCATAAATGCCTAAATGGAGCCAGATTGACCAAAATTAAAAGTAATAGATGAAAATATAATTAAGCTTGCAAATTTAGCATTTCAAGGTCCCATGAAATAGTTTTATATTATTTGTTTTTTGACGTGAATTGGGAGTCCAGGTCAGTTGTTAGGAAATTCCTTAAAATTTAAATTCCATTTTGAGTGTGTGTAGCACTTCCGGATTACGTCAAACCGGTTGTTATATACAGCTCAACAGCACCACCTGTGGGATCAAACGTGAACATTACCATTTTGACAGCTTGGTTGTCATTATTGTAGACTAAATGTTACATCAGTACATCTTAATGTGACTACAAAAAAATGACATTACAATGGGAAATGCAATGGGAAAAAATAATACAGTAGTAACAGTAGTGTAGTAATTTTAGCCCATTAGCCGGATTGGTGTTACTGCGCGCCGCCATACTGGACGATACCATAAGTAAATTCCACGCCACAACAAAAATCTAGCTAGATGAGCTAGACACATCGTCAAGAAGTGTTAGTTTGCCTGTGGGGGACTACTGTTATTTTTAAACGTGCTGCTATTTATTCTGAGTTGATTGTAAGTTGCAGAAATCTTTTAAGATGCATTTTTATGTCCACTACGTGCCCCTTTTCTTCTCTGTCATGGTACTGTCCGTGGGCAGCATGGCGCTGGGGAGACTCGGCAAATGTTGTGGGTCGTTACTTCGTGAGTCCAATAAAAGAGTGTTTTGTGGTGTTTTGCATCCAGGCTGGATTAAAGGCCGCACAGGAGGTAAGGCAGGCAAAATGATTCGGCGTGTGTGGCCGTAAATAATGACTTCCTTACAGACTGACACAAGCGGATTTATATTAGCATCAAGTACAGCAGACACATGCCTACAAAGTCACTGCACACTATTGCAGACGTCACGAAAGTGTGTCATATATTCATTAAACTCATGTTAGCAGTGCTGAAATTAAAGCACCCCATCTACAGAAAGCCGTTCAACGTGTTATAAAATTCAGTTTGTTTCTTGGCTGTTGCCTGTTGTTATTTACTTTTTGAACATCAACCCACTATTACAACAGTATCGTATAATAGTGTACCTGAAACATGTCTTTCCTGCAGCAAAAAGGCATCTGTTGACAGAAGATGTTATCAAACTACAGGACTTTCAGCAGAAGAAACTGGCTGTGGCTCACCGTGTCACTGGAACACATGGTAAAGTAGCTTGAGTGCTACAAAGTTGCACTGTTTTTGCCTGATATGATATGCTTAAAAAAACTCAGCTATTATCTTGATTATGCAGGCAACTTTATTGAGCATTTCCAGCAGAAGCTGCAAAAAAATGAGCTGATACTGCGGGATGAGCTGAAGCTTCTTCTGCATTTGTGCCAGTCTGCGGATGACATGCTGATTGCCAGGGATGCCATTTACAGGTATGGAAAACAACCACCAACAAGGCATTTGGATAATGGTAGAGTGCACAATTGGAGCAAAAGACACACTTACATTCACTGATCAGCCATAACATTGTAACCACTTACTGGTGAAGTGGTCATAATGTTGATTATATTGTTCCAATGGCTTTTTGTCAGTGGTTGTTTGTATTAGGCAGCAAGTGAACATTTAGTCCAGGGGTCGGCAACGTGCGGCTCCCGAGCCGCATGCGGCTCTTCAGCCCCCCTGCTGCGGCTCCCTGCAGCCTTGACGAAATTTCATATAAATTAAAAAAAAAAA
>JAQQAE010000205.1:0-38741 GCA_029823295.1 Pseudamia nigra | reverse complement strand
GGGGACGGGGGGGGGGGGGGTGCTGGAGCCTATCCCAGTTGACTTGAGCGAAGGCAGGGTACACCCTGGATGAGTCGCCAGTTCACATTATTGGGAAATGAGCATAAGTTCAAATGATAATGATAATACACTTTATTTATATAACACCTTTCCGAGACAATTAGTCACAAAGTGTTTCCCATATGATAACAATAAAATAGCAAATACTAAAAACAGAAAACAAGGAAAACCAGGATCAAAACCAGAATACAGTAATGCCAAGCCAAACTAGAAATGGAATGAAGGAATAAAACAGCGAAAAGTAAAAGAGTAAAATAAAGCAGGGCCTAAAACTGGTTCTTGAGGAACACCACAAGATAAAACCATTGTATCTGATAAGAAGTTGCCCAAAGAGAATGAAAATGATCTGTCACTGAAATAATCGGAGGTGAACCATTTCACATGTATTAGTAATGTTGGTTCTCACTGTGAAGAGAAACTGCGCTGCCTTGGCAGAAGTCTGTGCTCTCTGAGTGCTTTCTAATTTCTTTATATCATCATCCCCAAAGTTAAAAATAACCCCACTCAGCAAACAAGACACTAATCTCATAGCTAAGAACTGCACTCTGCTGAACCACAAGACTGTTGTAAACATCGGGAGAATGTTCAGAGACCTGCTATTTCTGCGACCAAAGCTTATACTAATTAGATGTAGATTATCCATCACTTTAATTATAAGAGTATCACAGTGATGACGTGTCAGACTGAACAGCCACTTACTGTACATTTCACAAACAGTGCATCCTGGGCCTTCTATTCACGCATCTCCTAGGCAGTGAGTCATCATGTCAGAAATCTATATGACGGTCAGAATGCCTACTACAGTGTATTTTTAAAACTACAGTGTGTACCTCAGATTCCATAGAGATTTCCCACCAGATTCATGTGAACCTTGTGTTGTCTTCTCTAGCTCATGTGCAGTATCCTTTATAGTCCTGTCAAAATGTAAAATGACTGTATGTTGCAGATTCTTCATCACGATGGGTACGGACAGAGCACATAAAATGATTTGGAATGTCTACATCCATCTTAAAAGTGAAAATGTGTGCAAGGACCCATGCTTCGGTGGAGCTGTATTGATATAAATAGTCCATGAGCTATATAAATCCTTGCTGAGCTGTTTATGCCGAGCTCAGTAATTTACCTTCTCTTGTGTTGATGATTGGTGAAACATTATTTTGTTGTGTGACACTACACTTCCTGGTTATCTGGTTAACCTTGGCGTTTCCTCATCTCTGTGAACACTGCCTGAACTCTCCTCACCTAATCAAGGCTACATGATACTTAATGATATCTATATTTCTTTGGGCTGAGGGGGCTATAAAACTGTTGTGAACTTTAATGCAAACACATTACAATCTTCATCCTCCCCCATAAGAATGAATTTCCTCAGGACATACTGTGTGTTAGTCCAGTAGACCAGATGGGCTCTGAGGCAGCCTCTTCATGCTTTATTTATCACTGGACAAACACTGTATTATATTCCTCTTATTATGCCGCAGGTTTAAGGCCACTGTTGTCATCAATTCTGGGTTCAGTGTTGAGTCGTACGGCTCATTGCAGACTCACACCATCGTGCTGTGGTGATGCATTGTTCTACCACTTTCATAAATAACCCATACGACATACAGCTGGGTGAGGGGGGAATTGGCCCATTGACCCAGAACGTACAGTTCTTGGTTGATGAATACTGCCAGTCAAATGATTGGACACACCTTTTGCTTAATAGTTTTTTCCTTTGTTTTAATTATTTACTGAAGATATCCAAACTGTGAAAGAACAATGCAATAAATAAAAAAGTGCTAAACAACCCGCAATATGTTTTACATGTTTGTTCAGATTTGCCACATTTCACTCTGATAACAGTTTTGGATTCTCTCCTTCTATTCAGAATGTAGTCACACGGAACTGTAATCAGTTCAGAAGTGTGACTTGTGTAATTTCTTGTCTACTTAACGTGCTTTAGACCAGCAGTTCTCATGTGCAGAGGAAGACTGAGTACAGACAAATAGCTGTGTAACTGCTACTACAACTACTGTACAAATCCATAGTTGTAGAGGACTTTTCATACATAAAAGCAGCACAAAGTGCTTCACATATTTTTTTTAACTCTTATCTAGCAACTAGGTGACCAGAACTGTGGTCTGAATGCTTTGTGCCAAACACATTTGCTTTGCCAAGAGGAGCGCTATAGACCGGCTGCAGGCTCTGCTTGGTGCAACTTTTATTCATAAATTATTTAATGATTTTGACATATAATATAGCAATACAATGCCGGAGCTGATAGTTATTGAAGTCCAAACTGACTGTGAGTCAGAGGGAAAAAGAAACAAAGATGGAGAGGTGGGGATGGAGAGAGAAATGGAAAGAAAACATAAGTCTTCTGTTCCATCTTTGCTTCTGTTCCATCTTTGCTTCTGTTCCATCTTTGTATATTTACATATTTAAAACACATACCCTCACCCCTCCATACACATAAAAGCATCATGCAAAAAACAAAGAAATAAGTTTACATCTGAGAAGAAGGATTGTTGTTGGACACAAAGCAGGACAAGGATATACAAAGTTATCAACGTGTTTCCAAGTATCCAGAACTGGAGTGGGTAGCAATTAAATTCCATTCCATTCATTCGTATTTCTATAGTGCCAATCATAATCCAATATTATCTCTCGGCACTGCAAAAATCAAAGTCGAAGCTTCAAAGACTATATAGAGAGTGAACCCAACAGAACCTCTGGGAGCAAGCCTAGGATGACAGAAACAAGATAAAACATCTTTTAACAAAAGAGAAAAGCCTCCAGCAGAACCAGGACTGTGAGTGGGCGGCCATCTGCCTCGACCGGCTGGGGTCAGTGGACAGAGGAGAGACAAAAGAAAAGAGTAGAGACAGAACAACAAACACAGACACTGGACCAGCCAGAGAATGTCTGCTCCCTCGACCCAGAACATGGGAAACATTTTGGAAAGAACCGTATTTTCATATGGGGGGCTAATAATTTTGAATTAAAATATAGTATATCACAGAAGATGTTGTCACTGATGCAGAAAGAAAGTGGTAGAAACATCTAAGACAGTTGTGAAATATGGCTCTTAACTTTTAACGTGACAGCCTCTCAGGGGATTAAAGGCTGTGACATAAATGAAAATACAGTCTGGACAGTGACGGAACAGAAACTATGTAGAGAAAGATTCCTAACTCTGAGCAGTAGTATGAATTTGGTTTTTTCAACAAGTCAAAAATAAAATGTAGCACCAACAACTCAAGACTGATTCTGAGCCTTAAACTCTGAGGTTTTTCCATGTGCACTGTTCCTTAGTTCTTGATTTCAGTTCATTTGTTTTTTGGTGTAATGATGCACAGGTTTGACTTTTACTCTAAGAGCGATGTTTTTGTTGTGATTTGGTGCTACATGATACAAATTATTGACTGCTGAACAAACATTGAGGAAAATTCAGGGAGTTGGCTCGGTTTAATTTTGGAATATAGCCGCACATATCTACACATTACAGTAAGTTAATATTCTGCTTTTAATGGATATGGTTCTACCATCCACTATTGTTTAAAGAAACAGACTCTCTGGATTATTTGGCTAATCCTGTAACTCAATCAGTGCTGAGAGCAGGATGCAGCAATAGTGCGTTTGCAACACGGTGTCATGGGAGAAGTTGCTGACATGGAACATGTGAACATGAAGAAGTGCACCCTGGAACGGGAATGACTGAATTTTAGGGCTGCAGAACTTGTTGATAGTTATTTTTCAGTTATCGATGCCACTAGTGCAATTTGTGTCGAACTGTGTAGTTATCAAGGAAAGTGCAAAGATTTAACAAAATTTAAGTAGAATCTCAGGTACTGTTTCCAAATCCAAGCTATTACCAAGCCATTTTTCCTTTTCTTGAATTGAATCATAAATAGTTACAGTGCTACAATAGTATTGAATGAATGAATGAATTGTTTCGCAGGACCAACTCTGCGTGTGTTCGTCCACATACATAGTAAACAAAATGTTTCTTTGGAATTTCCCGATGGTGTTCTTCGTGTAAGAAGAGCGCTTTATGACCTTAACAGCTGCCAGTTTCTGCTCTTCACACTTACATTTTTGTTCAGGAAGGAAAAGCGATGGTTTGCGCATGAATCATTTACTCTGCCAGACTACAGTGCTTTTAAATGTTCCAGTTTCGTATCACAAGGTCCTGTGACATGTCTCCTGGTTTCTTTAACAAGCTGTTAAACATTTTCAGTCATCTTTAAAGGATAATGTGCTCATGTTGCTGAGTAACACACAGAAGTTCAATTCTACAGTGTTTTTTTTAATGTAGATGAATTTTTAGGTTAGTGAATTTAAAGCATAATCCAAATTTTAATGTCAAAAGATTTTAATGCCACCATCAACAATAGATATTGTCAAATTCTTGCAACTGTTATATTTCAGATTTGATTCTTTCATGGTTCATCCATGTAGCAATTTTACAGAACTGTATCCGCATTTGTGTGATTAACTCCTCACAGTGTGATTTTTCCATTTTTTTTTGTTGTCCTTGCTGTTGTTGGCACATGCACCACTATGCTTCCTGGCATTGATGTAATTATGATATTTTTAATATCATAATTACATCTGAGCACCTGAGCTGAATCGAAGCCAGTGTGTGGAGCCTCGACATAGAACATACAAATCCTCTCTAGTCTTTTGCAAATTTCAGTCATGCTCAATTTGTGTTGCTGCACTGACACAAGATGTCATTTTTCCTACAGTATGTTACGCAGTCAGAAAGCATGAAAACATTGATTTTCTGTTTGTTAATCGTGCACACTAAGCTTTAACACTAAAATCTGTAAAAAGGCACCACAGCTTTGGAGAAAATGGCATCTGTAAGAATACCACAACTGGGGCAACCTGACCAGGAAAGCGCCAATGGAATTCTGGAGACATGGATGGACCACCAAACAAATAGCCAGAGCAGTAAATGTCCATCACGCCGCAAGAGGGTGCTTGCACCAGCATTATTTTGCCAGAGGAACAAGAGCAGACCAAGTATGACCCGGTCAACCCAAAACCAGGAGTGATATATCCACCTGTTACACCTCAGAAACAGGTTCCAGCCCACTACCATTACAGCAGCAAAGACTATCGACACACACACAGTACACATAACCAAAATATGCAGACATATCCACCATACACAGTTGAAGTAACATAATATTAGTTCAACATTATATGATTCTTTACATACACTACAACACAAACTACACCTGTGATTTTTACAAATAAATGTAGTGGTGTATTATTAATTCCCTTGATGCCTTTTTCCTGTTTAATGTGGAGTTATTACAGTCTTGAACCCCTGCTTCACATGTGGTTGATAATGCAATGTAAAGAGGTTAGGCATAAATCTAATTGGTTGTGGTTAAGGGAAAAGGGTCAGGATGAGGGAGAGACAAAAATGCACATAACACTGAGAGCACAGTTAGATTCAATCCCTGGTCTCTTGTGCCAAAGTGGAGAGTTTTGTTGTGCAGCCATATCCAAATCATCCACCTCCTCCCTGGCATCTGTCCCACTTAACCACCAGGCTCAATTGCTGCATACAAAAATGAAATAAGTGTCTATATTACGTGTGATTTGGCTCTGAAATAGGCTCAGAATGCATGCACAGGTGAACAGAGGACAAAGTACATGAATAGAGGACAGAATAGCATGTTTGTGAGAGAGAAGATTTCAGAACAAGATGAAGTATGCGAGCAGCGTCCCAATTGTTTTGGATGGTAATCTCACTGCCAATTCACGTTCCATTTTCTTTTTCTATTATGTTTATCTGTCCTCGGATCACTTTGAAAAAACCTATTTGAGCTTTCTCTCATTTTATTCAAATGCGTACAGCCTTGTCGGTTTTTCTAAGTGAGGACGAGCGTTGACTTTGACTGTGTCATTTGTGCCGGGTGACGAGAAACCTAAGAGGAAAGGCGGCTCAGAGATTTAACAATGTGTTGAGTGTTTCTGCCAGGACGCCTCAGTGGCTTCATCACGCTGTCACTCGATGGGATCCACAGACTCCTCCTCATTAATTCTGATTATTATGACAAGGGCAGCATGTATCTCTTTATTCTGATGTTTAGTGTCGATATGCAGTTCATCAGCAGACTGTCACACTGAGAACGCCGGTAGTACAATGCGATTTATGGTCTGTCAGAGGGAGCTGAGGATTATGGAATAGTATTTGCAATAAAATGACAAATGTTGAATGGATTTTCTGAAACTTATTTGTCTCAAGAAACAAAAGAAGAACTCTGGCATCTCATTGGGACCCAAAGCATTTTCATGTTTTTTGCAGTTTAAATGTAAAACACAAAAAGATGTATAAGAATGAGCAATATTGATTCAGTATTGAGAAGGCTAAGCGCTAAGTGAACAGTATGAGCAACAATAAAGAAAATAATGAAAAATGTAACAAAAATGAGCCAAATATCGACAAAATTAACAAAATAATCAAGAAAATAATCAAGAATAAAACATTCACAAAATAAATGAAATAATGGATAGAATTAATTAAAACAAACAAAATACCATAATATGGCCAAAGCAATAAAAAATGGAAGTAATGGCCAAAATAATGAAGAAAATGACAACAAATATATCCACGAAATGTGCAGCAAACACTGGAAAAAACAGCAAATCAAAATGAAGAAAGTTGCACTGGATCAACAAAACGAACAAAAGTGAACAAATGAAAAAATATGAGCAAAATAATCCAGAAAATGAAAGATGAACAACATAATGAAGACACTGAACAAAAATAGACCTAACAGAACAAAAATGAAGAAAATAGCAAACATAATGAATTAAAATAAACAAAGTAATTAAGCAAATGAAAAGAATATTTGCAAAATGAGCAAAAGGGAAGGCAACAATCAACAAAATTTACAAAATATCCACGAAGTGTACAAAGTAATAAATAATATTAACAAAATGAACAAAATAGTGAGCAAAATAATGCACAAAAGAAACAAAATGATACACAAAATGAACCAACAATGAGATCAAATTTGGACCAAAAAAAGAGCAAAGAAATTAAGAAAGTGAACAAAGCATCCACAAATGAATAAAATGAGGAAAAATGAGTAAAATATAAACAATGTAATAAAATAAAAAAATACACACAATTACGAATGATGATGAACAAAATAACAAAGGAAATAAACAAACTATCAATAAAACAAACCAAAATTAAGAAAAAAAATAGCAAAATATTAGAGAAAATGAACAAAATAATCCACAAAGTGATCACAATAATGATCATTTTATTGCTCAGTCCTACTTTGTAATTGTTTGTTTTGACTCTGCACGAACGGTCTTAGTTTGTGAAGTGCCACTTAATGCATGATGGTTCGATCGTCACCTATTGTAAGTGTGAAAGTCCAGACATTTGGCGCCATCTGTTCAGAAGGAACACTGATTATTAGCTTGTTTTCGCGTCTGCTCAAGCTGCTCAAAACCATGCCTTCATAACTGTCAGTTAAAACCGGAATGTGCCTGTACGAGGTGGCAGAGGTCAGGGTACTGCCCATGCTGTTCAGTAATATCATTGTTCTGACAGACACAGCCAGTGGCCTCTTCAAATCTATTTTCTCCCGACCAGCCCCAGTTACATTAGAAATAACAGTGGCCTGCTTGTTTGATAGTGCAAGAATCAGATAACAAGCGAGGGCGCCGATGCAGCCTCTCGTCTGTGTGTGAGCCCTCGAACTTTTCCCGTCTGTCTCTTCCCCCGAGTATAACTGCTGGACGTGGCCTGAGCTCAGTTTCACAGCTTGGCAGATTTTATTTCAGTGAGTCCGGGGCTGCACTGATGTGTCATGTTTCAGAAATATCAGGACAAACACCAGTAGAGGTGAGAGAGATAGATATGACCTCTGCCTTTACATCAAGTGGGAGCACTGGCCTCATACACCAGTCATTCTTAAAGCTGCAGAAGCTGAAATCAGAGGGGAAAAAACAGCAAAATCTGCAGTCTTCTTTCAACAGCTCTTCCTCAGGCTTAATATATAGGCTCTGAGCTTTTTTTCAATTCAATTTTATTTGTATAGCATCAATCATAATCGACGATTATCTCTAGGCGCTTCACAGTTCAAGGCCGAGACCTCAAGACAGTACAGAGGAAGGGTCATAAGGGTGTGTGGTTTGGGTGGCAGCCAAGACAGGGCCTGAGTGTTCCGATCCCCGGTTGCCAAAACTAGCTCCAACTGGGAGGAGGCCCTGGGGCAAACCCAGGACACGCTGGAGAGACTGTTTCTCGGCTGTCCTGGAAACGCCTGGAGGACCCCGTAGGGGAGCTGGAGGAGATGCCTAGGGAGAAGGAACTCTGGGCTACTCTGCTTACGCTGCTGCCCCCACAACCATGAGCCGGAAAAGCGGAAGATGATGGATGGATGAACAAAATATGATAACAAAAATATTAAATGTTTAAGGGTACACTAAATTGAATCAAAATGAATACAATAAGCACTCGAAAAACAAAGTCAATATACAATCCACAAAACAAGCATAACATAACAAATAATTGACAAAGTTATAAAAAATAAACAAAATCTACCAAGAAAAAAATGTCATATTTATACTGTAAATCAGCATTATTTACAGGCACACAGCTATATTTCTGTGGTTAAAAATGAATTTTAGCCGTTTTATTGAGGGGATAAATTCACATTTTATTAATACTGAGAGGACAAATCATCGGTGAAATCTATGCCTATGCATGTATAGTAGTAAAAGGATACTGCGTTATGAGGATAATTATTTGACCAGGATAAGCAGAAGATGATGGATATTACCAATGTTCTGTGAATGATCTATTTCACTGATTCTTTAAGGTGAGCGATCTAACCTGCATTTGAACAGTTACTGTAACTTATTCTGTATAAAATCCTTTCTTTGCCTGCACTAAGGAGGTCATGTCATCCTGTCAATTTGTGTGTTTGTTTGTCTTATAGCAGCATGACACAAAAACTACTGACCTGATTTGCACGAAATTTGGCATAAGGGTAGAGCTTAGACAATGGAAGAACCCATTACTTTTTGCCATGGATACAAATCCAAATCCAGGGATTTTTTTAAAACACGTTCTTTAATATTGCAAGATACAGCGTTTTTGGTAACTTCTCGGTTATACAATATATGGACTTTAAATAGTGCTCCAGTAGCTCAGTGGTTGACATGTGTGCCTCAGAGAAATAAAGACCCAAGTTTGGTTCCAAGTTTTCATCTTATTTGGCAGATTCAAATATATTTTATCTCCACAAAAGAGGTTATGTTTTCATGTTGGTTTGTTTGTTTGTTGGCAGGATTACGCAAAAACTGCTAGATGGATTTTGAAGACAGCTTCACCAGAGCTAGACCTTGGAATACAAATGTGATTTTGGACATGATCTGCACCAGGATGCGGATTATGGGTCACTTTTTGACATGTTTCCTAATATCATGAATAATTATAGGGTAATCAACATTAAAATACACAGGCATACATAAGATACCCTAGGAATGGACACATCTTAATACCCCTGTGCATTTTTTTTTATTTGCTTCCAATGGAGCCTAATTCTGGAAACTGCTTTTTTTACTCTCTTTCCGTATTTTACCCCCCCCCCTCCCCCAACTGCAAGGTGCGAGCTCAGTTCACTGCCGTTTATGAATTTCCCCTTTTTTGTGGGATCAATAAAGTATCTCTCAATCAATCAATCAATCAACAGTTCAGAGAAAACTCCTGTATATTACACAGACGGTGCTAAATAAATGCACAGCCTTGGCGGAGGTATGTCCTCTCTGAGTGCCTTTGAGTTGACCTGTGTTGTTTTTTCTTATTTATTCATTGATGTACTGTACAGATTGTACTGAGCTGATTCCAGTAACACTTTGACAGCCCAGCAGTAGAAATGTGTAGTCAGTGCAACCAACAAAATCTTCTCATCACCAAAAATAATAAATAATATGTGTAATAAATTGTTAAACCGAACAGACTCATTTTGTGCTTTTAAAAGCTTTTTTTTTTTTTTTTTTTGTGATGTTTGCCTACAAGCACAGAGACCTGTCTGTTCTCTAGCTCGGAAACACATAAAGCTAGGTTCACCAAACCTGTCATACAGGATTAGCACCTGTGTATTTGGAGACTAAAAAACAATAGTCAATGTCATAAGATCATAAAAGTTTGAAATCAGTTTTGGCATGTTATGACTTTACTGTCACACCTAGGACCACCAAATCTGAACACCAGAATAGGTGTGGCTCTGTATCCTTGCTGAGTGCAGCTCTCGTTCCCCTTCAGACCACAAGATAATTATGGATTTTGCTGAAACACAATGAAACACTATAGCGTCACACAGACATTTTCACTTTAAAATACTTTTATGCACTTTCTGTGTTTTTTTTTTTTATGTGTAATTTGTTCCGCGGTAACAATCTATAGCTTTGTGAGTAATTATTACCACTCTATGACATGCGTTGAATTTTCTGCCCCTTCCTTTGCAGTTCTTGGTGGAGTTGGAGTATATTTTTTTAGAGGTTGTATGAAGCACTTTGAATGTATGGCAATGGGATTCGTCAGTGTAAGAGTAGGGGTGAATAATTTCATTGTCAGGTATCGCGTCAGGAATTAGATGACGGCGCTTTCGCGAGATCTTTCTGAAGAACAAATTAACGAGCACAGCTATTAAAGATAAAGGTAAGATAATAGATAAACAGGAGAACTGCAATCAAACAAAACAGTGTTACTGCTCAGTGCATTTGTTTGGTTTTGTGAAGTGAAGCAGGAGAGTGAATGAACCAATTATGCCTTTTCTTACCTTTTAAATCTTTTTGCAGAAAGTTATTTGTAAGATCATTTACTTGCTGCACATACTTGAAACGACATTTCAATTCACGTGTCTGGGATTTTAATCTGCCTGTTTCTGATGTTGTTGTGGATGTTTTTCGCGGCTGCCTAATTGATGACACGACAGACTGTGGCATAACACTCACACTCACACCCTTATTTACATAATATGTAAAATACACCAGAGACGAGAAAGGTCGGCAGAGCTCTGATTCATTAGACAGCGCTCGGCCAAAAAAGTTGTTGCCTGCAGTGTGATAATGTCCTCATTTCTCTCGGGATTTTCCTGCCCTCTATCACAGAAACATCGCTCAGTCATGAAAGATGTGTAGAAGGTGAAAATCCTGCCTATAACCACTGGTCACCTTTAGGATCAGGAATATGATAAAGTAGGTCATTTTCATACATGATTTTACTCAAAGGAAACTATATATGATAAAGAAAATCAATACACATGCACTTATGGTTGCCTGGACTGACTAGGCCTGTTAAGGGAAGCTTCATACTGGATATTTTTACTTCAGCTTGGGCAAAATTCAAGTGTAAAATGTTTTATCACTATCCTCAGAGCTTCATTTATACTCTCTGTGATTTGTGGCCGTGACCCAGTATGTACCATACTGAACTACTGTAAATCACCTTCATTTATCTGACAACTGATTTTTCTGGTCATGTTTGGGGCATTTGGGAGGATTGAAGATTTGCAGGCCATTAAAGAATTACCGTATTTTCCGGGTGATATGTCGTTCCAGAATGTTAGTTGCATGAGCCAAAAAATGCATAATGAAGAAGAAAAAAATGCATTAGTCGCTCTGGAGGACAGGTTTTGTTCGGGGAATATGCTTCAAGCGCTGGGCCGGGCGGCCACGCCCTCGATGCCAGAAGCGAGAGCTCGCGGCTCGCCTCCCCGCCTCACTGGGTAAGTGACGGCACTGACACGTTCAGTGTTAAGCTGATGGCTGTTACCGGTAATGTCTACATTTTAAATTGTCAGTAATACAGATGCGGCAGACGCAGGTACACAAGTCTAGCGCGACGTCCATCAGCTGTCAGTGTGACAAACGCCCAATACTCGAAATATTCTTTAACATGAGAGAAAAACCTCCAGCAGAACCAGGGCTCTGTGTAGTGACCATCTGGGGTTAGCGGACAGAGGAGAGACAAAAGAAAAGGGAAGAGATACAGCAACAAACAACACAGACACTGACAAACCAACACAGGACCGGCCCATGACCAGCAAACACACATCGCAAAGATCTAACTCCAGAGCCAGAGACATTTACATGAGTGACAGGGAGAGAGAGGAAGCACAGAACTACATGGAAGACACAATAAGATGACATGGAATTAGGTGCAGGGAAGGAGTGAGAGATAATCTGGAAGATATATATATATATATATATATATACAGTGCATGAAGTATCTCAAATGGATGAGATCTTCCAGGACATTGTAAATATGTGACAGATCCAGGACATTGAACACTTTTTGTATCTTTCCAGATGCTGGTTACTTTTTGTCCAGTGAAATGACACTTGCCAAGGACACTGACATGACAGATGCTGGCTTCTGAATTTTGTGCTGACAACCATTTGTATAGTCTTTTTGTCTTTGGTCTGGGACAGCTTTTATTTCTCCACAAAAATACTGGGACACTTGTTGGTCTGACCACAGTTCATGATTCCACTAAGTGATGATTCATCCCAGATGCCTTTGAACTTTGGAGTCAATGGCATTTCTAGACAAAGTAAAAAAAAGCCATCTCCATGGCATGGTAAAGTTTTGTCATTTTCGACCTTGATAAACGTTTGCCACATTAATCCAAGCCCATGTGCTTCTATCAAGCACAGACGAGTGACATTTCTTGATCCTGTGTCGTTTATTTTCACATTTCTTGAATTTTTTTTTTACCTTTTATTTAGAAGATTTTTTATTTTCTGTTTGAAACATATTCTAGCAGTTAGCATGATAATGTTGAATAGTTTGTGCCAATTTTACATTTGTATTGTCAAAAAGATTTAATTTGACAATGATTTCTACAAAAAAATAACTGTAAACTTGCATGTTTTATGACTGTGCCTTGGGTGGTAATTTAGATCTTTTGAGGGTTAATTACACTGAACACAGTACAATATCTAAATCCCTTCCTTGGGTAACATAGTTCTTAAGATTTCTGTAATTTTCTCAAGCATTCGTTGACAATCCTGTAATCCTCAGCCCTGTCTTTGCTCTAAACCTTTCCTGAAAGAGTATAATCACAATCACATTTCCACATCACCTGGTTCAATTCACATTGGTATTTAACTGCTCAGTAGGAAAGTACTGACTGCCAGAGGTGCAATTTCTTTAAGGTATTTACAATCTCCGCTAGTAGCTCTGATTCTAGTTCACCTTGGCAGTCACAAGGATACTAGAATTCTTAACCTTTCTGATGAACCTCCACTTTATCTAGAGAGTGGCTGATTGGAGTCCTGTGAGAGATAACAGTGATGAATAGGCTAATTTATAGGTCTCGGGGTGAAGGCACAAATTACAAAAAAAGTCAATAGACCTAACCTCACCCTATCTATCCAAGTGGTTTCAGAAGAGTCGACAGTGGCTGCAAAAATGTGAATACCTTACCGGAGCCAATGTCCAGATCGTTTGTTTTAATTGACTGCAGAAACATGCCAGACTCCGTGGAAGGGCATCCCCTCCCTCTGTAGCTGTAAATGACTTATTCTAAGGTAACAAAAACACAGTGATTCATATATACTGAGGGATTTTTTTTTTCTTTTCTGCAAATAGGGCTCTCTAAATTCTACACACTGTACCTTTAATAGGAAGTAGACTCTTACCCACTGATAATTTTTCAAAGATATTTTAAATCCCCGTTGGCAGCTCTGGTTCTAGTTTACCTTGGCAGTCAAGATTATCCCAGCACCCTCGAGCATTTTGATGAAATTCCATTCTATCATTATCTAAGTGGGACAACAGTAATGGACATGGTAATTTTTTTGTGAAAAAAGTTTCATATTATAACAGAGGTCTGGGGGAAAAAACAGCTCATTTTTAGATAACTGAACCTGAGATAGAGCATTTGGATTTGTGGATATTTACATTACCAATAGTCAAAAGTTTTTTTTCTGATTTTTATTATTTTCAACATTGAATATTAATACTGACCACATCCAAACTGTTAAAGAATACATAAGTCCAAAGTAGTCACATTTAGCTTTAATGACAGCTTTGTACATTCACGATATTCTCTCATCAGATTCAGAAGGTTTTATCACCTAGGTTCTATCACCTTTTATCACAGTTGTCAAGCTAGTATGTCTGTTCTTTTCTTACCTGTACCAGATGTTGAAGGAAACTGAAATGCAGACTGTCATGCACGGTAATCCTGTGCTTAGATGAGGTACAGTTGCTAGTGCTAGTAGCTGTTTGTGATCTCCACGACTGAGTCCATGAGCTCATGCACCTGTGAGATTGAAAGCTGTGTTGAACAGCAGGTCACCTGTTCATTCCATATGTTGCAGACTGCTACAAAGATCTGCTACGAGTTAGTTTGCCAACACTGTAGACAGCACCTTTAATGTACTTCAGACCATCTGTTGTCTTGTGCAGAGAAATAGTGGGTGCAGAGTCAATAGCTCTATTTGTGCTACTACAGCTGTTGCACAAATCCATATTGTGGTAAGAAATAGTTAAGTAAAGAGAACGATGGCCCATCAAGGTCAGTCAATCTGAAACATCTCAAGAGCTTTGAATGTCCCCAAGTAATGTCTCCAAAACTATAAAACTGAGGTGCTGTACTCTGGTGTTTCCTGATAATTCTAGTAAATGGATCATCTACAGCAGAGGTACAGTAAGGGTAACAATACCAGGAGACACATTTTTAAAAATTTCACATTGACTGACCTGAATTTCTTAAAGTATTGATGTACTGTCTTTTCTCTGAAGTGTATTTCTTGCCATAATAAGGATTTGTACAGTAGAGTACCCACCCTTCCTCTGCACAACACAACAAATGGTCTAAACCACATTTGGAAGGCAAGAAATGGCACATATTATTTTTTTAATTACTTATTTTATATTGAGGCTTTTTTTTCAGCCTCCATTGATAGCGTGAGAGAAGAGAAAGCAACAAGGCACTCAGTGGGATTTGAACCCAAGTCACTGCGATTAGGCTTAAGCCATGTGGGTGCACACTGCCTGGTGAGCCACTGAGGCCCCCCGACATATTAATTTTTGAAAAAACTGAAAAATGTTTTGCGTGGCTACCTCTTAAAAGTGATCTGAGAATGCAAAGCTGTCATCAAAGCTAAATGTGTCTGCTTAAATTTTAAATTTTAATGCTTTTTGTTTGCAGTCTGGATGTCTTTGGTCTTAATGTACTATGTTTAAAATAATACAAATAAAGAAAAAACACTGAAGGAGAAGGTGCATCTGAACTTTTGACTGGTGTCACAACTACAGCCATCCTCCTTAGTCTATCCTCCAGGATTCGCCAAACACATGAGAACCAAGTTGGCCTCTTGGATTGAAGTGCCAGGAAGTCTACGTGATGGAATCCATGGCACAGACAGGAAAAGTGTGTGGTCATAAGCAGCTTAGTTGCATTTAAAGCAACAGGAAATGGACTGAAAACCAGGAGTATATGAACATGGCAGCATCAAGGATCTCTGTGACATCTTCATTCTAGGGACGTGGAAGAATTAAATGAACTTGTTAAAAGGTGATGCAATATGTCTCCTAGAACAGATCAACCCGTTTAAAGTGCTGATGTTACTGAACTCACTTGCATGTTATCTTTTTTGCCGTCAGAGGATTACAGACACAAGCAGCTTGTCTGAAGCAACCAGCCAGACACTGAGGGTGTTCAACCATCTCCGTCTAAATGGTCTCTGCAAATCCCACCGAGACCTCATGTCAGGCTTTAAATTTGACAGATAGGGCAGCAGATCTCTAGGTATTTCCCGTACACGTTCACATTTTGCTGTGGTATCTGTTTGAAACTGGGTTAGTCTCGCGGCACATGGCGCTCCAGAAATACTCGCAGGTGATAACTAGCTGAGATTTTGTAGCAGGTGTCCTGTCACCTTCTCTATTATGTATGTATCATACCTGTGGGCGGAGGTGGTAATTAACTGTTGCTTTGCCATATTTAGAATGTTGCCATGACAGCTCTCTCTGTGTCGCTTTCTTCTCACCTTTATATTTGCGTTACTGTCTTTCACTGTTTGGCTCATTCTTTAGTCATTTTGTCGCTCCCTCCCTTTATTTAGCACAGAATGTACAAATAATTATCCTCAGAACACAGAATCCTTTTACTATTATACATGCATAGGCATAGATTTCACTGAATATTTGTCATCTCAGGATTAGTAGAATGTCAATTTATCCCCTCAATAAAACAGCTATAATTCATTTTTAACCACTGAAATATAGCTGTGTGCCTGTCAATAATGCTGCTTTATGAATATATTTTTTCTTGGTGGATTTTGTTCATTTTTATAATTTAATTATTTATGTTTAACTTGTTTTGTGGATAATATATTCACTTTGTTTTTCCAGTGCTTATTTTATTCATTTTGATTCAATTTAGTGTGCCCTTATACATTTTCTTCATATTTGTTCATCCATCCATCATCTTCCGCTTGTCCGGCTCATGGTCGTGGGTGCAGGAGCCTAAGCAGAGAAGCCCAGACTTCCCTCTTCCCAGCCACCTCCTCCAGCTCCAAGGGCCTGGTCCCTCCAGCGTGTCCTCGGTTTGCCCCAGGGCCTCCTCCTAGTCGGAGCTAGTTTTGGCAACCAGGAATTGGACCACCCAGGCCCCTACCTTTGGCTGCCACCCAAATCACACATCACTGAACCCTTACGACCTTTCCTGCAGGTGGGGGGCCCACAAGAAGGAGGAGCCATGTTCCTTGTTCAGGTTGTACCCGACTAGACCCCTTGGCTGGAGGTCTGACACAAGGTGGCCGCTGGTGTGCCCCTACGCCAGGGCAGGCTCCATGGTGGGACCCTGGTCTCACCATACCGTTTTTTTTTTTTACTCGGGTTCCTGATTTTCTTCATCATAAGGGTCTTCTGAATCTGTCACCTGGGACCAGTATGCCCTGGGAGACCCTAGCAGGGGTGAATTTCCCCTGACAACATGGCTCCTAGGATCACTCAGGCACGCAAACCCCTCCACCACGATAAGGTGAGGATTCAAGGAGGGGATCATATCTGTTTTGTTTAATTTAGTTTATACAGTTATACTTTCAGTGTTAGATCATAAACCAAGTTGTCAGTCAGAGAAGTTTAGGGTTCTCTTCCTATGTCCTACCCTTCTAGATTTTGATTGGTCAGTGCAAAAAAACAATGTGTGCTGAGATGGTGATTTGAATCACAACCAAAATTTAATCATCTATTCCTCGTCCCATTTCACACCTATCCTGAAAATTTCATTCTAATCCATTCATTAACTTTTGTGTAATCTTGCTAACAAACTAACTACCTGACAGATAAACGCTGGCAAACCCCCACCACTCCTTGGCGGAAATAAAA
The DNA here is from genome assembly GCA_029823295.1 of Pseudamia nigra. Classification (NCBI taxonomy): domain Eukaryota; kingdom Metazoa; phylum Chordata; class Actinopteri; order Kurtiformes; family Apogonidae; genus Pseudamia; species Pseudamia nigra. The sequence goes on along the minus strand of JAQQAE010000205.1, from coordinate 21,304 downwards.
AACAAGTAAGTGTGCTTTTGGGTATGGTGATCCCGAATGCTTTCAGTAGTTGGGAACAGAGTCACATGTATTCACGTTATCGTTGTTTTGTTATTGTCGTTTTTGTTCCTTTTTGTGTCATTCTTCTTTTTTCAATTCAGTTCATTTTCAGGTGTCAAACAACAATAATTCTAAAACGAAAAATAGAGAAAATGACAGCATTGGGCTGAGCTTATTTGGTACCTCCTCCTGGTGCTTTGTAATAATCAGCATACTAGAAAACATAAAACTTCTGCCTCTCTAATTTTTCATGGATCAGATTGAAAGCAATCAGGTCCATGAGTGTTCGCGTACCGGTGTGTGCACAGGAAACAAGAAAACAACACATAAGGACAAGGCCACGTAACACAGACACAGATAAACTTAAATTTCAAAATTACATTATTTCTGTATAGTTTTGTTTTAGTTTTATTAATGAACTAATCATTTCAACACCGTCAGAGCAGTTATTCCAGAGTTTCACTCCTCTCACAGACAGACAATAACATTTGACATTTGTTCTGCTTATTTCTTTTCATTTTATTTGTTTTGCATAAAATAGCAATATAAAAAACACACTGTAAATATATCAAACAGCAAAGGTGCAAGGTTCTGGTAGAAACCTGGAAAAAAACTTTACATATACACATGCATATAAAAAATATGACATTAATATATGCCTAAAATGAAAAAGTAATTGCTAAGTTTATAGTCTGCACAGTATTACTTCAGGTTAGAAGTTTTTAATAAGAAGAGGTTTCTAGTGTCTTTGTTCACAGACAACACAGAGGAATTCTCATTTCTTGGTTATTTTGTTTATTTCCTTGTTAATCTGTTGAATATTTTGCTCATTTTCCTGAATAAGTTCTTTATTCTTTGTTCCCTTCATAAACTTTTATTCATTTTATTTATAATTATCATTTAGTAGTTGGGGTTTGAGTCTAGTAATTGAGTAAGTCGCCTGGTTGTCTAGTTGTTGTGGTGTCATATGTATTGCATTTTAATTTATTTTCTTTCATCTGTTCCCATTTTGGTTTATTTCCTTACTTCATTCTTTGTTTTTGTTCATTTTCTTGTCTATTTTTTTTCTTTTAGTCTTTCCCTCATAAACATGTGGTTCACTTTGTTACTTTGAATTTAATTTTTTATTATTATTATTTTGTTCAATTTACCGTAGTTTAGTTTGTCTCTGCCGCCCTCCCTCCTCTGCTGCCATCCCCATCAAGCTTCACCGGAGTCTCCATCTCCTCCTCCTCCAGCAAGTGTTTTTATAAATCATTTTTCTAACTAATTTCATGCATTCCTTTTCATATAATTAAAATAACTTCCTTTTCGTATAATGAATAAATGTGCGCATACGGGTGTGTAATATGCTTTATATGGGAGTTTTCGTGGGTCCAGGAAGGGGTTCCACTGTATCTCATGTATAACCATCCCCATATTGACTAAACAGAGGATACAAATGCCTGTGAAGATTCTCTGTCATCCAGGTCATGGTATCCAAGGCGTGGGGTTTTTGTTCTGGGGACTGGGCGGAAGAAATTTCCAGTGCAGTCAACAGAAGGAAAACCACACACCTTAGATAGAGGATACAAAGCTCCAAGTCGGTCTGACTTCTCGAGAAAGCTGTTGCTATAGCGACATGGCAATCAAACCCCAGCACGGCAGTGATTTGTTGGATTATGGAGTAAAAAGTCAAAGATGGACCACCAAGTTACTTATTAGAGCTGGCAAATAAAACATTTGAGACCATAATGACCCATGGAAAAATTTATTTGCAGAGTGTTTTCAGATAGAATCACATGTGCGGAAAAAAAAGCTTCTTGGAGCCGTAGAATCGATTCCCCAGCGGCCAAGTGGTGGGATCACAACATAAAGTTACTACCGCATCAGCCTCACTGAACAGCCCCGGTCGTTGCCCCTTGACCTGAGCACAGACAATTATGTGTTTGATGCTAATGTCATGATGATTTTTGGCCCCATTTTTGTTTGTAATCTTACTTAATTCTTTATTTTTGTTCATTGTCTTGATTATTTTGCTCATTTTTTTCTACTTCATAGTCTTATGCAGAACAGGTACAAACTGACGCATTGACAATTCACCTGAACACAGGAAATTGAGTTTACGATGATATTTTGGTTTCTTTTGATTAATTTTATTACTTATTTTAGGGCTGTCAAAATGAATGCATTAATCTGGATTAATCTAAAGTATTTGCATGATTAATTACATTAATATATTTAACGTGATTAATGCCATTAACGTGTTAGCGCGATTAACAAACAATAACTCATATCAAGGAAAAAGTGATGAAATCTTATGTTATACATTTGACCCACCTCACTACCAACTTCTTTAGTATTTACTGCTTCAAAGTTAATTTAAATGTAAAAGTCTTTACACATTTTGAAACAAATTACATTAGTTACTGATGGAAACAATGAACCAAGTGTAAAAAAGCGAAAGCATCTCAGCAGAACATTACAGAGGTTCCATTAAGTTCTACAAAGCAGGTGTAATTTTCTTTAGTTACACAAGTTTAAATTAGAAAACAAATGTACAAAAATGAAGAAAACAATCGCCTTAATGACCAAAATACCCACAAAATGAACAGAAACTTACCAAAAATGAAGAAAATAATTAAGACAATGAACACAAAATCAACAAATCTACAAAATTACCAAAATAATAAGAAAATAACTGGAACAGCAAATTCTTCTTTGGACAAAGAGGCATCAAAAATGAACAACGCAATCATATAAATGAGCATAAATGAATCAAATAATGATCAAAATGACCAAAAATGAACAAAATAATTAGAAAACAATACAAAAAATGAATCAATGATCTCACAACCAAATAAAAAAGCTCCAAAGCCCACCCCGGGTCTCAACTTTATATTTGGTAAAAGCATTATTATTGCAGAATGTATCAGCTATGAGTGTCTAGACAGGCTGGCAGTGTGTGTGCAGACTGGACTGGCGGACTTTGGTCTGTCTCTGAAGGTGTGACGGACGCTCTCAGCGCACCCACAGCAGCAGGGCTTGTCTTCTTGGCAGGATTAAAGCATGTGTCCCTCTCACCTTTTCTGTCATCTTTAGACAGGTGGAGGAGGCTGCAGTGACAGACACTTAGAGTTTTGGTTGAACTGGCTTGAAGTATTGAAAACACAAAAATATGACAAAATAAAACCTTATTGAAAGTGTCAGCGAGCAGTCGACTGAAAGCGGAGAATCGATGCCTGAAATTTGGATCATATGAGGTAGAACATGACAGCAGTTTTAGGGATTTTTTTGAGGTGGATAAAGTAGCAATGGATATTTTTGTCATTTTTTTCCAAGGTTTTGTGCTTTTTTTTTTCCTTTTAGGCACTGTATGTTCATCCTTCTAACACTACTTTTTGGATTCCCCATATACCTAAAACAGCCAGCTGGATGTTCCAGCTCTATAGGGACATGTCAACAGACGCTCCATCATCACGAGCTGACTGATGGGCTGCAAAGAAGAAAACAGCGGGACCAGCCTGCACCAACGTGACATGCAACAATGTTTTCAATCTTCAGAGTGAACAGACAGTTGGGACCGGTGGATTTGGAGAAAGCTCATGTCTACAGGCCAATGACAAGGCCGTGGGCATTTAGATATCAGCTGAACTACCAGCACGGATATCACACACTCCAGGCAAAACAATTTCAGATTAAAGTTGATCCTCTGATTGAGCTAATTTGTGCGTGTCCCCCTGCAAGGTGAAGCACACTTGATAATGGGAACCTACAGTATGAGCTGTCTCATGTGTATACAGTCACAGAATAATGATCCCTACATAATGACGGCGATCATCACAAATAAGCACAAAGCTGTAAAGCCCTTTAAAACTTGTCAAATCCCTTTCAACTAACTTGAGAGACTTTTCCAGACTTTTCGGTGCACTGACTCACCTTCTTTGAAGCAGTTCATCAAGTTCACAGGGGCCATATCATTTAAGGAAACAAAGAAGTTTCTCAGGGTTAACATTTGATATGCTGTCTTTTTACTGCTATTTTGTACTATATTTTGTATTATATGAGTATCATGTTTTTGTTTACATTGTACACAGTGGCTCAACTTTTGTTTGAAATGGGGCTGTATTTGTATAGAAAAAACATAGCAGGACACTGACAAAACAGCACACAACACAGTGCAGTAAGGAAAAAATACAATGTAAACCTGGAAAAAGCTGAAAAATCACTGTAAAAGCTCCGAAAATACACTTGCGTTCTTTGATTTTTGTCAAAACAAGATGAGAGTGATACATGATGCAACACATTGAAAAAAGACAAACATGATGTCAAAGCTGCACAAAGCTGTGATAATGTAAAACATCACAAGTCAAAACAATAGAAATAAACAAATAAACAATAGTGATCTAAGAATGAGCATGATATAAAATATGCAACAAGATCAACACAGCAGGAAAGGAACAAGACAAAAACGCACCTGTAGTCTCTTATTTTGAGATTTACCACTTATTATCAAATAAACTCAAAATACATTATAAAAATAGTGCAGTTTGGGATGTTATTCAGCTGAAAGGGAAGGCAAAAAACCTAAAGGCAAGAGGATGTATACATATCAAGATAAATATTACTCTCAAACCAGGATAATTATTGTTTGACCACACAACCCTGTCTATAAGGGTGTTCCAGCTCTATAGAGGCGGGTCAACAGACACTCTATCATCACTAACTGAATGATGGAGGTTGCAAAAAAGAAAACAGCAGAACCACCCTGCACCAACGTGAAATGCAACAGTGTTTTCAGCCTTCAGGCTGAGCAGACAGAACGGACTGAGGTCAGTGCGTTCACAGGCCAATAACAGTGACACAATCATTTAGGTACCATTAAACTATTGGTAGGGAAATCCTTCCTGCAAACCTAACAAAAAAATCAAAGTTGACCGGATAATTGAGCTGACTGTGCGTGTCCTCCTGCAAGGTGAAGCGCACTTGATGACGGCAAACTACAGTATTAGTTGTCTCATGCGCGTAAAGTCAGCGAATAACGATCCCTGCGTAATGAGGATGATCAGCACAAACGGGCACGAAGCAGTAAAAACAGTATGTAATACGTAATCACTTCCAACTGTCTCCGAGTGCATGCGTCTGTTTTGGTTATAACGCATCAAATTATTTCCCCCTGCGGTTGCATCCATGAGGTAAAGTCACCGCTGCTCTGCATGCAAACAGTGGTCAATACTGGCGATCCAAAACGGCGACACAGGTTCATGTTGATGGAAATACCAGGCAAAGAGTGTGAGAAAACCTCATCCGTACCTGGTCTTGCTGTTGAGCCGCTTTCGACGGTGCATTGCCTTCCTTCGCCGTGGTCATGGTTCCCCGACAACTGGGAGAAACTGTTCTTTCCCCGGGAGGAGAAAGAGGGGGGAAAATACGGACACACAGGTGCAATAGAGAACCGAAGCGGCGGCTCTATTCACAGACTGCGTTTGTAGCGGTCAAGGTGTGAAATGACAAGTGGTGAAAGGACGCACTGCTCAAGATGAAAAAGGCAAAAAGATTCTTAGCGAAACCAAACGAAGAGGAGGAGGAGGAGACAGCGGAGAGAGCGCGCCGCGGAGAGAAAGAAGCTGCACGTTGGTTGTCTTCTTCCCCAAACGCTTGATGCGGGACTCGTTGCGTGAGCCATTCCCCACAGCTCCCACGCACGCATGTATATTTGGCTTGCAAATCAGCCAGGAATAGTCATGATGCAGAGTGAGTGGATATTAATTAGAGATGCACACTGGAATTAAGTGTTTTCGTGATGAATGGGCGATACATCTGAAACCATTAAACATTCATTTGCATGTAGAAGGACGTTCCATCTCCACATCAAACATGCTTCAGTGATGTTTATTCCAAAGGCGAAGATGTTGTTTGAACTTAGCTCAACTTAATTTTCTGTGCTCAGCGTGTGTCTTTTCTACACAAGGGGGGCAGAAAATGGATAAAATCATGCGTAAAGTGAAGAGGAATGAACAAAGTGGACATACATGGACATAAAACAAACAATAATCAAGAAAATGCACAAAAATTAAGAAAACAAGAAGATAAGACTGAATACGAAAAAGGAGAAAAGGAACAAAAGCAAATGAAAATCAAGGAAATGAACAAACACGTGAATAAACTGAAAAAGAATCAACAAAATAATTTTGAAAAATGAAACATTTATTAAAAAAATGAAAACCAGCTAAAATATTGAAATAAAATTTAAAATAATCAAGGAAGTGAAAAAAATGGACAAAACTGATCATAATATGAACAGACAAAAACCAAATGATTAAGAAAATGAATAAAAACAAATACAATAAAATGACCAAAATAATCCAAATGTACAGGATTATCAATTAAATGAACAAAGGAAGCTTATAAATGAACAAAAAAATGCTCAAAATGTGTAATAAAATAACACAATAACCAATGGAATGATCAAAAGAGCAACATACGCAACAAAATGAGCAAAAATGAAGCAAACAATTGAGGAAGTTAACAAAATACATAAAAGCAAGCAGATGGGAAGGTAATGCAGGACAAAATCTACAAAGAGACCAACAAAGATCAAAATACTATAATCTATGAAATGAACAGAAATGTCTAAACTTTTCACAAAAAATGAAAAAAAAACAAGCATACGAACAACGCATGCAAATAATGATCAAAATGAGTAAAACAATTAGCAAAATGGACAGAAATGACCAAAATAATCAAGAAAATGACCAAAGTAATCAATAGGGTAAAACAAAATAATACACACAGAATGAACAAGAAAATAATCAATGATCAAGAAAATGAAGTAAGAATACAATTAAGAATTATAGTTTACAAATAAAGAACAAAATAAGCCACAAAACAATCAAAACAAAATTAAGGTGTTTAATTGGAAGGACAAGTATACATATTGCTCATATTGAGAGGGTGAACCCCCCCCCCCCCCCCACTCCCATACCTTAAATCCAAACCCATGGCTTATTTACATTATCTTACAACTGAAGGTCTGAAAACAAGCTCTCACCCCTTAGGCTGAAGCTGCAGATAAAGTATAGCAGCCAGTCGTCAGTGTCCATCCTTTAGATATATAACAATTTTTGGCACCACATCACTTTATTACAGTAATTACACACAAGCATGATGATGCACAGCTGTAAGGACATATTAGTAAAACTACTGAAACACAAACACGCCTAAATCTATCAGAGAGAATGCCGAGAATGTACGAAATTATGTTTAAGACATGAGAGGCTGTAAAAAGTTATGAACCTGAGAATTAAATAGTTGCAATAAAGAGGAAATTCCACATAGGCTATAAGGTAAAAAAAGCTTTCAATAAAGTTCAGTGTTTAAATCTTTCAGGCTGAAATATAATCAGCAGTTAAAAAAAGTTTGCAGAAGGACTAAACCTTTCCTGCTGTCTACATTTCATGATAAGAACCCAACTTCTTTTCACCGGCGTGTACAATTAATTATGAGGAGCATTGTACGTACAATCCCTATTAAGCACCACAAGGAAATGACTTACTTTGATTTGCCCTGAGATGTACTTAATGTTAATTAATACCTTCGTCTCCAGTTTGACTCCTGTATATTGCAGGGTTGCAACTGAACGTACTACACCACTAATTAAAATCAGGTGGCTCCATGAAGTCAATTACACAGAAGTCCCAAATGAACGTCTGCAGTGTTGTTTCGTTTGACCAGCAGAGCACAACGGGCAGAAAAGGACTGTCCTTCAAATATGTAGCCTCTGAGGAGACGTGTGCAAGGTCTCGATGTCATTATGTACTGTTCTGAAATGTACCTGTGTGTGTACCTTTCTCTATACAGATGCACAGTTTGGTGAAAAAGTCATATAGCAAGTATTGTGGGCAACATTTTAATTTGAGTCTGCTTGTTTGGTTGTCTAGGAACATGCATACATTATTCATTTAGAAATGTCAAGTCAAACTCGCAAATTTAAACTAGCCTGGAAAAGTCAACTTTCTCTCACCTCATTTGGTACAAATAAAAACAGGTACTTCACTGTTCAATATAGACAGAAATATGTTAAATATGTTTAGGTATGGAACCACTTACTTAAGGTTAGAGAGAAAAATGTTGAGAGAAAACGCACTAAACATGAAACAGAAAATGCATAGGGCTCCTGTTTGAAAGTCAAGAGTTTTGTGGTATCCAGAGACTGTACACAAAAGATAGACAAACCCTATGTGATGTCACCGTAGGTTTCTGAAGAGCCGTTTGGAAGCTCAAACAAGAAGCCTCTTGCCGTCACCATATTGGCATCAGTGCCAGCTCATTCTGATCCAGAAATGGACTTCGATGTGGATTGTGAGCTGATGTGAAGGGGGCTGAATGAAACCTGTCAGTCAAAGCATCTATGTCCTTAATTATACACACATACTGTATCAGTGTTAAAAGAGATGGAAACATACTGTAGAGACCAAAATGGCTGTTTCTACCAGGCTGTAAACATGTTTATTTCTTTAACTTGGGGCTGTGGGGATAGACTTCATTCAAGGCCTCAGGGGACACTGACAGGACTGATGTTTTTGACCCTTCCACACTTGACCTACAACTCAGCCGCAGAGGTTGAAGCTTGCATGTACTGCTTTAACCACCCTATCCACCTCCTGCTTATTGTTGTCCCTCTTAACTACTACAAACTCAAATGCTCTTGCGGGGCATATTAACTGCAAGCAACACATAAAACATGTCTCCACTGCATGCAATATGGTCGCAAAATTGTACAATATTTGTAGGTGATGTAATGAGAATATGCTTAAAGAATGCAAGAAACGGGCGTCTCAGTAGCTCAATTGGTAGAGAACACCCACATGGCCCTGGCCTGATCTCAGTGGTCCAGGCTCAAATCTGACCTGTGGCGCATCACTGCACACCAGTCCCCACACTCTACTCCCATCCTTCCTGTCTCTCTTCGTTGTATCTATCCAATGAAGGCTAAAATGCCCAAAAATAAATCTTTAAAAGAGAATGCAAAAAACAGTGTCTTACTCTTTGCTCAGTGTAACAGCAAAAAAAACAAAGCCGGCCTCCCATATATAGACATGTATTTTTCAGCATTTGTTAGTATATAAATGCCCAGGCTAGTATTGTGAATCTGGAATTAATTCAATACATTGTGCAACCTAAAGTGTTGGGCAGAGTAAGTGCTTTTACTGTGGTCGACTTCTCTACACCTGCCGTAAAAAATGTAGGTGCAGATATATCAATAACATGTTGATGAGCTGTGGACATGCAGCGCATTGACATATTTCTCGGTAATGTTCCTGCTATAACACAGTTAATTAGAGAATATTAATTTTCTCTGCCTCTGCCATTCTTCTCATACTTATCAACACCAAAGCCCACCCAGGAATCACAAAAATATTCCACTTGTGGCTCCAAACTACATTAGCAGCCCTTTCCAAAAGCCCAGGCTGTGTTTACTATCACTTGAATGATAAATGATACTGAAACAACTTCTCAACAGCCAATCAATCAGCTCCAAACTAATGATGGACACACTGGGCCAAAGCCCTATTGGCTGATGACGAATGCTATGCGGTCAGACTGCTGCTCCCGAGAACACAATAACTACCTCATTGTGGCGGCTTTAGAGTGAGTGTACAACTTTCATGTCTCTGATATTGACAAATGGACAACAGACGGCAGTGATGAATGCCCCTGGGGCGGCTCTGTTTAAATACACATTCCTGAAATGTCAGGAATTAACTGAGTGACAGTGCCAACCTGCCTAAACAAATGGAGCCATCCATTCACTCCTGCCTAATCATTTCCCTCCAAGTGCCAAGGTAGCAGCCACCCTAATGAACTGGAAGCCCTTTTGCCTAATTAAAACTTCAACATAATCAATACATGCCACAATCATAAAATACTATGTAGTGATGTATTCATTTGGTGATGTTTATAACTCTGTAATGACTGAAAACAAAATAACAGCTACTAGGTGATGATTATGTCGACAAAAGTAATTGCTGTTATTAAAGCAACATCGTTTCGACTGGCATTTATGTATGATTTACTTCAAGATGCCTGTGGTATGCAAATACACAATCCACATACAAACACAGGTTACATACTGAGGAATTCATGCGAACCCTCAATCTTAAGGGATGAAGAGAAGGACAATGACTGATTCAGCCAAATGTCATTCCTGGATTTAGTGCCTTTAATTTAACTTTGAGGCAGAAAAAGAAGAACTGTCTTCCAATGTTTTTAGTTTATATAAAGAACACATCTTGTTTAGTCCTTTTGCTTTTGTACAGGTATCTAATTGGGATACTTGAAGAATTAAAGTGCAAATACGCAATCTGCCAGGGTTTGTTATGTACACAAAACAGTCAAATTTACCCATGGGCTATTTCTGCAGCACAAAAATGTCCTTTGATATTGTATTAAGTGATTCTTTTCACAAATGAATTTGTGAAATACATGGCTGTCAATACAAATCAGTTTATAATGGCAGTGAAAATAGATATTAGAATAAAAATACCCATTTTGGTTTGTTTGTCCGTCTGTTATCCACTGTAAAGGGCTAAAAATGATTTGACATGGCTTTCAGATGACACGCAAATAAATCCAATTTTATTAAAGGAAGAGCTCTACAACATACAGTAAATGGTGTAAAAACCAATACATTTTAATGTGGGTAAATTTCACTGGAGGCTGCATCAGGTTTAAAAGCACATATTAATCTCGATTCACCTTGACAATGGGGGTGAAACACAGCACCGTTTTAGGAAAAGTAAAAACTGGGGTCTAAATATTTTTTTTAAAACAGAATAATGCACAATTGAAAGACAACTACGGGTAAATTTGACCAGGGGTGGTTTTGATTTTAAATTGCAGCAAATGTAACTCAAGAGAGAGACATCATGTACATAACAGAGGAAATGAATGTTTACTAAAAATCTAAGATGTAAAAAATGTGTCCAAGTAGAGTGAAACAATGTAGTGTATTTTCTGGCAAAACATCCAATTGACGGTTCATTCACACATTGATATCCATAAAATGATAAAGAAATTTGAAAAAAAATGTGCTTTTTTTCTAGAACATAGCCAGCTCCACTCTCCCAGAACATATTCTGTCATTGTACATGGCCAAAGCCATCTATCAGTGTTACATTAAATCTTATATTAAACTTCTCAAAGCCCCCAGAGTGCAGAATTGTGAGGGGGAACAAGTGCAATGGGATGTTTCAAAAACAAAAGTGCTCAGTGCTGTAACACCCCATGACATGTTTTGATTAAATACTTTAAGGAGGTAGCCATTTCCTCATCGGCTGTAGTGTTATTTTGTGGAAGATACATTTTGATTTGGAGAATTCTTGTATAGTATGATGGAAAAAAAAAACCTGTTCATACAATATGACCAATATCACCCTAGAGACAGTCGAAGAAGGATGAGTGATTACTCCAGTGCTGTACCACAGGAGGAGCACAGGTCGGGGACTCACACTCTGAGACTGCTTCCAGCAGGTGGTGCAATGTCGGACTGTGTGCCTCATTTTTTCTGCTCTTATTTGTCTGACACATGATGGTGAGTATCGGGATATTGGAAGAAGTAATTGCTTTTCCATCTTTCCCTCCTGCTCCCTCTCCCTTCGTATTCTGTGTGAGGTCTTTACATAATACAACTCGGACCCATCATTCTGACTGAGAGGGGTTTACCTTCAGGATACAGTTCCTTCTCATGCTGGCATACAGCACTTCATGCCAGGTGTGACTCATCAGGCTTCACACCACTCAGCCATGAAATGTCAACAGAGCCAGATTCCATGCCATGGCTGCATTTCCAGCAACGGGCTGATGAGCACGTCTGTGGTGCTGAATGAGTTTTCAGCCTTTTGCCTTATTAGCATACTGTGTGTACATTATGTTCCTGCCCCTTGAGAATAATGTGGAACCACACAGATAGAGCCAGAAGCAAATGGTGCAAGAGAAAGGAGGGATTTTAAGTTTAGGTCATTGCATTTGTTCATGTATGCTACCCTGCAAAGGCAAAGTGCAGTAAATGTGCAAGCACTGAAACTGAGAAAAGTTATTTGATTTCTTGTCTTGATATATTTCTTAGTATTTTAACTTTTATTGATTATATTTTCAATGTTCAATTTGCTTCTTACTTTGTTCATTTTCTAGATTTTGTTCATTTTTCTACATTTTCTACCCATTTCACATCTGATTCTGTTCATATTTTTTTAATCTTCATGTTTTCTTCAGTTTATTTTTTTCTTCACTTTTTTCTATTCATGCTGGGTACAAATTGGACACCTGATATTTGAAATGAAACACGAGTTTCTCCAGGCATTTTGTGACAAAATAAATCTGGTCACTCTGAGTCTGCACTCTGTTTGATGGTGTTGTCTTATTTTAATGTGAATTTTAGTAATTTATTTATTTTTTTATAGAGCTGGAACAATTAATGTATGAATCAAATTGTTATTAGCTATTAAATATACTGACAACTATTGTGAAGATTGACCGTATAATTTAGTAGCTTTACAATTTTTTGTAGAGAATTTAGACTTTTTAGTTGAGAAGCATACTTTTTTATACTTAAAAGTCAAATTTCTCAAATTGCAGCTTTGTTAATGTAAATATTTTCTGATATCTTTCTCCCTACATGACAATGTATTGTCTAAATTATTTCAAGGCAAACATTTGAGAGTGTAAATAGGGGCTTTGACAAACAGTTTCACAATTGTTTCACACTATAAATTGAACAAATAATCATCAGATCAATCGATCAATCAAGAACTCACAATTTATATATTAATTGTGTTTTTTGCTCACTCTGCAATGATGTGCTTTTTCTTAAGCAAAAACATGTTACTGAGTTTTCTTTACTGAGATTTACAGGTATCACACTGACATCGTCTTGTTACCATTGGTGGCATGGCAACAATGGTTATTTCATGCATTAAATTAGTTTTGTGTTGAGGATAATTTATGTGATGCAAAATTCATCACATATTTTTAAACTGATTTACACACTGAGAGAGATGCCTTTCAAAACTTCCAGCCCAACAGAAAAAAAGAATGGGCCGAAAACATAATAGTCATAAAGATATCATGCCATCTTAAAGGCGATAACAAGTGGTTTCTTCAGCGCCATATTCATTCTTCAAGGAGAAACACTTTCTAGTGCTAGCACAGCAGCCTTGGTCAGAGGCCGACTCACTAAAGCGCATTTCAGTACCAGAAAAAAAGGAGAGCTCCCAATACTGAGCCAGGCTCCATCAAAAGCCCCAGTGCTGAAATAGATTTCAGCACCACTTAATGAACAGCTCCGCTGTTGCATTTCACTGCCACATCCCGACTCCTTTCACCGACAGGAGGGAAACATGGAGAGAAAAATACCAGCACAATGGGCTTCATCCCCTTTGTGGAAGATGGCAAGAGATGGGGCCATAGACAAATGATCCAGAATAGGTATGAAATTGCATTACAGTCCCATTGCTAGAAACCGACATAGCAGCATTTCCCATTGTATAGCTAAAGTGATAGTAAACACTAGAATTAGTTTAAAAAATTTTTTTTTACATGTAAACAGACATATTTGGCTTAATTTTAAATTGTAAATTGTATGTAACATTTTTCCAAAAATCACTTATGCAGCAACAATTAAGTAATCCTTCTCAATACACAGTTCTCTCCGTCTGTAAGTGTGTGCTGCTGTTTTTAGTACAGACCCTCCACTCAATTTTCTTTTAACAATTTAACAATTCAGTTTAATAATTTTCTTTTGTTAAACTGAGCAGTGTGATTGTGTCACCGGCCAATCACAGAATCGCGTTTATATGTATCTCCAGCCAATCAGAGCATCACATAGTTCATTGGGGCGGAAGCAGCTCAAACTTGAGTTCATAAGACAAGCACAGGGGTGATCTGTTTCGATTATATTCTCTCCGGAACTTTCCCACTGTGATGGTGGGGGTGAGTTTGTGTCTACTATAGAGTGTACCTGCTTTGAAGAGCATCTGACAACACTGATGATAAAATATGAAAATCAACACACATACAGTATAACAATCTAGATATGACAGGTGAAAACTAATGAAAACAGCTCAACTAAATTTCATTCACTGACTGAAAGTGGAGGTGAAACCAATATGACACTCTGTTCCATACGCTGGGACTCACACCAAGACAGTAATTTAATCTTGTGAAACTTCTCCCTCAATTGGGTCATTTGTTTGTCATCCTGAATCTGCAATATGGTTTTAAAACACTAAAGTGACACAGCAACACAAGCTGTAAAATCACTCTTTTAATCATGAACTCAGGTCTAAGAGCGCTTCAGATTGGTAAAAGGATCATATAATGATGAAAAAAACAAACTGATGTTTTTTGTTGTTGTTTACACACACATTTCTTAGTTGGTCAAACCAGTACAAAATAATTCTCTGTTCTCCTGATTTCCCTGAACTACTCCTGCTCACATCCACATTTAGACACTAATCAAGGCATTCTCAGTCTCTTTCTCATTTTTCAAACTCATTTAGAAGGCGGAGTTAGACTCAGCATGTTACAGTTACAATATACATGTAATAACAAGGCATCATACTTAATTGCAATGTTGAAACGATATGTTGAAGTGATATGGGCTGACAGCATTAGCAAAGGTGACAGAGGTAGCTATTAGAGTAAAAAATGTTTTCATCTTACATCAGTTCTTCCCTGCTTTGTGTAGTTTTATTCATATCACCATTTTCACTTTTAAACATCAAGGCTTAACTGATTTCATTTGCAAACACTGACAAAGGAACAGTGTACTGTATCTTGGCTATTTTGTTAGAAGTCAATTCAGATTGTCCCATTAAGCTTACAGAACCATCGCACTGAAGACTTTTATGCTTTTAAAATAAGTATGCTACTAAAATAAAGCATTTTACATAGTACACGTACAGTACTGTAGCAAATAAAGTAAGCCCAGAGGCCTGTAGGCTCTTAAACAATTTGTAGACCCTACATCTTTTCAATGGACTGACTGTAAATGTGTTCAAGACAACAAAGATTATAATGTAGGGCAATAACTTTATTATGTACTGTAATTTCCGCTTACCATTAAGAAGGAAATTAAAGGAGTGAGTCAGCAAGGGCAATGTGACCGCCTCAAACTAGTATGGTGTTCTTACTGACATGTTAATGTATAATAATGATATTTTTGCCCTTTCAGAGAAGAAAATGATTGCATTTGAGAAAAGCATTAAGAAATGCATTTCAATTTTCATGTACTAAATTACCACAAAATACTCATTTGTAATATGTGAAGTATTGAAGAAAAGTTGACAGATTCCCTCCAGACTCATATGTACAATCTGAAACTGCAAAAAAACTAAACAAAAGAAAGAAACAAAAACCCATCTGTGCTACCAGACTATTGCTATACAAAATCATTACATTAGGAACAATATTGGCAACGTTATTAACAAAGTGACCAAAACGTGACAAAATAATCAAGAGAATATCAACAAAATAAGGACATATGGCAAAAATATTCAACAAAATGGCAACATAATTACCAATTAGATGATGTTACATCCTCCTAACCAACATTTTTGGATCTTAAAATTGCAGCCTTTTGTGGTCATATAACAGTACAGGCTGACATTGTGATTAGGATTTGATTAATTTTGCTGTTCTGATCCTAAAATGCATATATGACAAACTGCAACCACAGTTCCAAAACAAGCCAGAAGCTGCTGCAATGTCTCAGTTCACTCAGAAAACAACAAACATTTAATGAGATATTTATGAACCAAAGCAATAAGAAACTTTCTAAGGAACTAACTTACATTATCTTATTTGTTTCATAGTGTAGAAATACACAACGTACCTCTTAAATATAGGCACATGGTGGAGCATTATGGCAGTGTGCTCCATTAAAGCTTATTCAATAACAGCAAGCTACCAAAGTGTGCAGTTCAGCAGTTTTGTTCTTCTGCCTGAATGAGAAATAGGACCGAGACCCCAAATGGTGTAAACATCTCCTTTGTTCCACAGGGGCATTAAGATAATGCTTACTATCTCCAAAATGACTCATGGGCTTAATAGTGAAGACTGACCAATGTTAAAATCCAATAATGTTTTACCTCCTTACAATGTTATGTGAAGTTGTGGTTCAAATAAATAAATGTATACATAAAAACAGCACAAGAAACAACTGAGGGCAATACATTTTCTCTATTAGGAGTCATCTGTATTATCCACCGCTGCAATGGTTGAGCTGGAGCTGCTGTGTGTGTTGCTCTCTTAGTCTCTCAACCGTGATAAATCACAAGTCAGGAGAACATTTGTCACAGTGGGCCACATGTCCTTTCATCACACCAGGTCTCTCTCTCTCTCTTTTTTCTGCCTCACTCAGTCTCACTTTCCCACTCGCTTCTCATTCCCTCAACCTCCATGGTAGTTTCATTCCTCACAGAAAAGCTTTGTTGTGAATTTGTCACTGCCCGTGCTTCTGTGCTGTGTTAGCCATGCCCTTGGGTTTCTAATAGGGCCGGCAGTGCATGGTAGTGGTGACATACAAGTGGAGCTTGGTGGGGAGCTCTCAAACTCAGAAATATGAAGAATAAATGGCTACGCTGCAAGTTTTCTGACAGGTAAGACACTGACGCCGCAAGGGAAATTTGAATACAGTAACTTTATAGACACGCGCCACTCTGATACAGTGCATGTATGGTGTTCAACTGTGCCGCAGAGAAACGAATAAAAACCTCCCCACAATGGATGCTGAAGATGAGGATGACACTGTATCGCCCAGGGAGGAAAACACCGTAATTGGATCTTCTTTTATAGTCTCTAGTACCCATATTCTATCAAGCAGTGCAACTAACAAAAGCCTCCCTCACTGTGATATACTGTATATGTCTCATTATTTCAGTTTAAAATAAAGCATCAGGAAGCAAGCGCATATCTGAAAGTAAGCCTAGAATCCAGTTTTTTGTCTGCATCCCATTGGGAAGCGTCAAAACAGTGCTGTGCCTCTGAATTTAAAAGTCAAAGACACTGTGTAGAGCCTCGAAGATGGGACCAATCAGCCTAAGTCGCAAGCTGATTTAAGATAAATATAGGTAAATATAGAAATAAAAGTATTCCAGATAGGCAGCTTATACCCGTGGAGTATTCTTTTGTGTGGGGATGAGGGGAGGATGATTTGAAATATGAAAGGTGAGATTGCTAGCAGGGGGATACTTCCTCGAAGCAGGCAATAAAATAACTCATTAAAACTTCTCATCTCCTAAGACAGAAGATAAGCAACTGGTTAAGGAGGGCGGCTTCTGACAAAGTCAAACCAAATAACCTCAACAGTAGAGATTCCTTATCAAATTCACCTCTTTCATGAAGCTTTTCTGATTCAATGTCAAAACCTCCTACATATCAGTAAGACCAAGGAATTAAATAATAATGATTTTGCCTGAATGGAGCTGATTATATCTGTTTTTATATATTCTGTATATTTTTACTGTCTTGTTTTATTTCTGCCCTTTGTTTGTCTTTATGCTTATTTTATTGTACAGCACTTTGGTCAGCCTTGTTGTTGTTTTTTAAAGCGCTTTATAAATAAAGATGGTATAGTATGATTATAAGTTGCAGCTAGTACAAACTGAGTGTGTACAACCATATTGAAATGACATATTCTATAGAGATCATTAAAAACAGTCTATAAAAGTAATAATCGTACCAGTGTATAATAGGTACTGAACCCTAATTTAAACATCAATATAAATCAGCCAAGCACTTTACATTGGAACAATAACCCTGCCATCTGTGTAACTGACACCTGATGCCTATAGAAACATCTCAATGCTGTAGTATATAACACAAGAACAGCGGGTTGTCTTCAAAATAACAACTCAGGGGGTCACAGATTTGAGCAGTGGTGCAGTTTAAAAGATATTTTAACAGCAATAAATGGCATCTTTATCTTGGGTTTATTAAGGACACCAAGTTGAGACCTATGGCATATCTGTGTTTAGTGGTAGGCCAGAGTAAAAAGACTGAAATGGTGTATTGGAATGTACCACTAGGTATCACACATTATGTATGCCTTTTTCATTTTTCACATGCCTTCTTTCCCATGTAGCTAAAGGTCTGGTCGATGATGCTGGCAAACTAGGTATTGGCCCATGGTTTGTTGCAGTCCACGGGGCATTATTAGACATTCAGTGAACACGGCTTACAACCTCATAGATGCACAAGCTCATGTACTCCTTTGTGTAGCAGAAAATAGATAACCTGTAGCTTATCTAACCACAAGATGACTGAGGAGAGAGCTTCCACTTCAGATGCCTTCAATATCTAGCACAGGTAAGAAAAAGCAGACACTAGCTTGACAACTGCAAGGCTATAAGCTGACTTGACTGGATGGTTGCCTCTTTAAGCATTTATATTAGTCTTCCACTAACAATTAGCTACAAGTTTCCCAACATCATCGACTGGACCTTCAATACAAATTTAAGCATGAAGACAACTCAGTGAGGGATAGACAAACAACACACAAAACATGAAAAATAAAGTGCCTAATGCCAGGCTTGATAGATCCCCTGTTGTGTTGTTTTCTTCAGGTCTGCAGGATGTAAATTAGTCACGACTCACTCAACACTACTGGCTGACAATGTGTTTTAATTTGTTACTCATGTTGTCATGTTGCTTACTATTGATACAAAAACCAGATGAGTTGAGCTCCATGATATCAACTGCACAGGTTACTGATATTCACTGTCACTTTTGAATTCACCTGAACCTGCCATAATTTGGTTTTGAATGCAGAAAACTTGCTTAAGCGTCTACATAAGGCCGGGACAACCTGAAACTGGGCACTATCTTTGGCAGAATTGTCCAAATTTGACACAGAATAATCTTATATGTCCTTACGTAGAGGGTCTCTCCATTGATAACTCTCAGGTGCTCTTTGGCTATTATGAGCACAAATTTGTGTCATAATATATATTTGAACAAATGCAGAACGGTCTTCTCAAGAAAATGAATAAGGCAGCTTATTTTGGTCATGCCAAGCATTGTCCAAGGAACAAATAATAGTTTTCCTTTCACTTGTTGATTTGAACTATTAAAGCACCCTCTGTTACTGCTATTTATACAAATGTTTATTACATGTATTCAGCTGTGGTGGTTATGAAAGATTTTATGAAGGTTTTTTTATGGAGCAAATGGTCCAAAAACTTATACTTGAAATGACAATTTATGGCAGAGACTATGTAGAAAAGTTTTTTTCAGACCAAAAGTATGTGACAAGAAAGAAAGAAAATAAGTTCTACTGATATATATTGGTTTGCAAAGAAACAGATGAGGCGTAACATTATTGTCAAACATAGTCATTCACACATAATATCCAGAGCCTCTACAGCTAAACCCACTTTAGGCTGGTGCTACAGACTACAGGATAAGATCTGAGTTAATTTGTTCTGATGTTCAATTGAGCTACAGATGCCCAATATAATTGAACATAATGACCTGCTTTGTTTGCCGCAGGAGTGAACACAAGGGAGATGGTAAAGGGGAGCAAAACTGTGACTGCCAAGAGTCAACTCACTGCCTCTCCCGGGCAAACCTCGTCCTTCTATCAAACATGAGGCCAACTGCTCAATTGCCTGGTGTGGACGATTTGACCTTCCACTGTTCCCTCTTCAAGGACAGACACAGCAGGAGGATTTCTAACCGGCTGGGGCAAAACTGTCCTAACTAATTGACTTGAAACAGACTCAGAAGCAAATGCATTCAGGGCTCTGTACAACAAAAGGAGATGCCAGTTAAGGAAAGGAGAAATCTGACATCAGGAGACAGTTCAGGGGAGTGAAAGAAAGATAATAAGAAAGAAAGAAAGCTCACTGCATTTGGTGTACTGCTGCAAGGCTCTTATACTGCAGTAATGAATGCAGTGAATGTGTTGAGAAAAAGGTATTTCAAGGTCCATGAAAAACAGGAAAATGCAAAAGAGCAGTGAGGAGAAGAACAACATAAGAGAATAACAGCCTCTCATCATTTGGCCTTACATTGCTATCTAATCTTACTCAACATCACTTTAAAAGTTGACCCTGTCATGAGAAGAAAAAACTCTCATTCTGCATTTAATGTCTCAGTGACTGCAAATCAACACTACATTTTTCTTCAGTATTAAATGTTCAGATAGAAACAGATTCATCACTTTGTCTGAACAATTAGCACAGGAAGGACGTTTCACAACCTACAGGTAGTGGCAAAAGTTGGGGTTGGTATTGTCCGGTAGGTACTATGGTTGTTACGATGTGCACAGTTCATCAGTTCATCATGTGCAATAGTGATGTCACCCAAGATAACTGCCTTCACATTTCACATTGCTCATAATGTTGCTACTGTACTTTAATCAGAAAAATTGATTTCAAAATACTAAGGCTTGTTTGTAAAGCACTGAATGGTTTAGGACCAAAATACATGTCTGACTTTCTGGTGTGTTACGAACCATCCACAGCTCTCAAGCTCCTCATCTGTGGAACAAACTCCCAGAAAACTGCAGGTCGGCTCAAACTCTCAGCTCTTGCAAATCCAGGTTGAATGAAAACCTTTCAGTTTGCCCCTGCTTTTAATTAAAACAGCACTGCACTGTAACTTTCCTTACCCTTTTACACTGTTTATTGTATTGGATCCTGTTTTTATTTTCTTTTACTTAATTTTAAATATATTTTTATAATCCATATTTTCTGCTGTAATGCTTTTATGTTTTATGCAAAGCACTTCCAATTGTCCGGTACATGAAATGTGCTACAGTATATACGTAAATACTCTTGCCCTGCCTTTCATACACAATGGTTCATAATTTGTATATTGTGTGTCTATTTTTAGCTTGTATATTTGCATATCATGTGCCTTTTTTGCACTTTTTGAAAAACTTGACTGTGGCAAAAAATTTTCCAATATACGGTAGCTCAGCAGGTAGAGCATTTCATCTGATTACTGGTTTGAACCCCATCCAATTCCTCTGTTGTATCCTCAGGCAAGAAACCTCACCCACCTTGTCTCCTATGAATGCGAATGAATGTTTGGTGGTGGTTGAAGAGGCCGTTGGCACAGACTGGCAGCCACTCTCTGTCAGTAACGTACCACCTCCACTGTGTGACTGTGGAGTGAATGAATAATGGATTTTGTGTAAAGCAACTTGAAAAGTGCTATATAATTCCAGTACTTCATTATTATTACAGTATGTACAGTGGTGCCTTGGATACAGACAATAATC
>JAQQAE010000204.1:0-38761 GCA_029823295.1 Pseudamia nigra | reverse complement strand
GGCTTATGTATGGACAAAGTGGTTTTTCCTTTAAAAATGTGGTGGGTGCGGCTTATAATCAGGTGCGGCTTATAGTCCGGAAAATATGGGATTATTGTATTTATCAATATTGTCATTAAATTTTACTTTGGTATTATGAGTATCAATATTGATAAATACATGTAAAGGTTACCGGAGTTATTCTTGTATGATTAACTTACATGTTCAAATAAAGTTTACTTGAAAAACACCCTCGTAGAATTTACTCAAAATTTCTGTGTGAAAAAACTTACCCAGGTTTTTTTAAGTAAATGGTACTCCAGTTTTTTTCAGTGTAGTAGCCTCCTCTACTGAACGGTATGTCAGTAGATATGAATGGAGCACAAAAATTGGAGACATTTTGTACTCTTTCTTCTAATTCCACTAAAATCAAAATCTCATCGGTGTCTCATTTAAAGCTCATTACATTGTAGTGTAATCTTTGAGGTGTTCTTTATTAATTGGTCGCCCTCCGGGGTTTGTTGACAGGAAACAAGAAGCTGTTGCATCTCCATAACACAATACTAATTAAAATGTTGCCTTGAAGTCAGAGTATCTGCCGAATGATACTGCTGGCAAAAGTGCAACACAGTGATTATTCCCTTTGCTCGTAAACTCTGATTATTGAACATGACGCCAGGGAGAGATATGGCACCAATGTACTGTAACATAAGCAAGCAAATAAATACAGGACTGTAAAATAAATATGTTTTCTTCAGGTTTGCTCGACCTTGCGTAAGTTTTGCTTCACTATTATTTAGTAATTATTAGTCATACACACGAGCGTTTGCCTCTGTTTTCTTTCTGTGAATTATTTTATAAACACAACTTGTCAATTTAAAGAAAAAAAACATATTTTTGCAAATTGCAAAAATAATTTGCATGCAAATTGTTTTGCAAATTGGGGTACAGATGGACGTGGTAATCAAAGCTCACATTGAGAAGGGAAAACTCCCAAGGAGGCAGAAATACAGCTCATCAGTGAGTGTAGAACAACTTCATTCTGAGACAGTATTCATGCGCTGCAGAGAGAAATTATACTATATCTGGTCCCATGCATCTCGTCTTTCAACCAATATTATAATATTTAGTCTCTTCTAAAATGTGCAATCACCATATAAAAATACAAAGCACATATGTACATTCTGGGTAGTTTGAAATGATTTAAGTTGCAGAAAATATACAGTATAACTTTAAAAACCTCATATTAATAATGATTTGCATAGGCATTTTGTTTGCTCTTGCTTGCTTGTTCTAACTCAGAAAATCCTGATTATAATGTACATATGCATCTTTTGTTCTAGGTATTTCAGGCTTTCTAACACTGACGGTTTTCATCACAGTTGGCCTAATGGCACGCTGATTATCTCTTCAGCAGCCTGTGGGTCAATGTATCAGACAGCTACATCTACAAGTAGATGAATAGTGCGCTGCGGCTTCCAGCTGTGACATGCTTACAACAACATGCCAGATGATCAGTGGAATTCACAGCGCAGTTCGAGTTTGCTGAACTGAATCTACCCCTCTCTACTTGCTGGAGTATAAATCAACTGAGCCATCCACTTTTCAAGACTGTTGTGCTGGAGTGCTGTTATTGGCATGAAATTTTGTAATGAAAAACAGTCAACAGTGCCACTGCAGCAGGCTTTGCTCTTCATTTTAATGACACCACTGGCTCCATGTGGATTGTGTTAGATGGTTCTTTTGTCTCAAGATAGTGCATCAGAAAAGTTATGTCTATACACGGAACTTTGTCAGGCAGTAGATGTTTGGTCTATCAACAGCGTGTAAATCCTCCTAGTAGAATACCATGCAAGCATTGTTTTTTTCTGTGTTTCCCAGTTTTGCTAAATATGTTGTCATGATCAAGCTATGATGCTATGATATGCAACCGATATTCAGTATAATTTACACCACTAAGAACATATAAAATAACTGAAGTAGCCCCGTCTCAAACATCTCTATTAAAATGTAACAATGGCATAGATTCTACTTTATCATTTCATAGCACAATAACACAATAACTACGATTACTTCCAATACTTTTGTAGTACATTTTGTTGATTAGTAATACTTTGGATGTGTATTTGTGTATTTTCACAGTGTGGCAGCAGGCCTTTTATTTCACCCCTAAAGACCTAGGTAGAGGATTTTTTTTTTTTTTTTTGGATTCCTGAGTTTCCCATATTCGTTTATCTTTTCAAACATATTCTAGCAGTCAGCATCATAAAGTTGAATGGTGCCAATATATCATTTGCATTTTTGAATATTAAATAACTTAGTAGTGCCGTTGCGTAACATGTGAACTTAAAGGGAGTCCCTCGGTTTGCTGTGGTCTGTCATTAGACCGACCTCCTGCCAGTCAACACACCTTACAACCTCATTGGTGCACGAGCTCACGCACTCACCTGCAGAGTTTGAAAACAGTCACAATGGTAGATACTACAGCGCTAACAACTGTAGTTTATTTAACCACGGGATGAGTGAGGAAAAATGGCCTGCATTTCAAATTCCTTCCACATCTGGTACAGGTAAGAAAAGAACAGATATACTAGCATGACAACTGTGAAGATGTGAGCTGAGTTGAGTGGCATGTCACCTGTTTAATCAGTCCACCACGAACAAGCCACTACTACCGTAGGGGAGCGTCAAATACATTGTATTTTGAATAAATTCAGCTATAGGGTGTTTGTCACACTGACAGCCACTAGAGGGGGCGAGCCGCAAGCTCTCCGTCAAATGCGCGGCCGCGGCTGCACGTTTGACGGAGAGCACGCATCCCCCGAGCAAATGCGACCTGTTCTGCAGAGCGACTAATACGCGTTTTTTTCTTCTTCACTATGCATTTTTTGGCTTGTGCGATTCCGGAGCAACTTTTCACCCAGAAAATGCATCATAGACTGCACCTTTAATGCATCAATCTAGGATTTTGTTTTGTGTTCCAAAACCGCTAGTAGTGGTTTATAACTACATTGATTTCAGAAATTAAGCCCTGGAGAATCAACCAAAAACTCATCCCATACTAGACGACTGTGATCAGGCTGCTGTTGTCATAAACTGTTGGACATTTGCAGTGCACGCAAGAACCGAAGCACACAAAATGTAAAAATGTCACAAAGAACAAGCTCTTTGTTTCATCAGACGCTGGCCTCCCAGTCTCTGAAGCAAACAAACAACTGTTTAGTATGTCCGACCATAGCTGTGTGCTCCAGGTAATATTGACGATATGTACAAAGAGCTTATTCAATGCAAACACTCATCATGGGGAGGTCAACACAAGTCTTGTCTTTGAATTGCCCTTGACCTGACAGGGTTTTATACAAAAAAATATTTTAATGTGTGGCGCTGCTCACATGCCTCTAAATCTATGGGCAGCAAGGGCAAAGAGCGTGCACACAGATCAGTCACTGTCTTAGAAAATGTCAGCCTCAGTGACAGAGCTGTCGGCAGTGACTGATTTAACAAAGAATCCTACTTTAAGTTTGAAAAGCTTGAAAGCTACTGTTTTGGTATTGGAGGATGACATCCAATAGCAACCAGAGCTGGATTTTTTCCTCGCCTACTCTGTCTAGGACATCATGTACAATGGTGTCAAAAATGGTCAGTGCAAGAGATGTGTCAGATTTTCAGTGATTATCAGTAAACCGGTAGCTTGTAGCTTAATAGTGCAGCACCAGTAGCACTGCCGATCGAATAGAGTCTGAGGAATGCATTTGACAAACAGAAATGTATGGGTGGTTCGAGGCCAGCCGAGAATAAATGCAGTCATTTCCAAGGCTACATTAAGCAGAAAATCAAGCCGTGCTGCGTCGTTCATTCCATTTGTGACACACTTATCTCAAATATACCTTGTGCTTTAGGATGCTGTTCATTATCTATCAGGCATATCCCGAGTGGGTCAGCATCATGGCTTTCAGCTTCCCCTGTCCTCAGAATCGGTTTTATAGAACATACTGTATGCCATTACCATGTGAATGTAAAAATATCCAGGTTCAAACTAAGTATTTGCACCAAAGATTTAATCTTATCATAAGGAAAACTTGCCAGGTTATTAACTGAATTCCACACAAAAGAAGAAATGATTATTGACCTTGGCTTTGATTTGATCTCACTCACTGCGGAAATTTCAACAATATACTAAGTCGCTCAATTCACAAAAGTATCGCTTCTTTTTTGTCTTCATCCTATTATGACACAGACTTTCAACACTGATGCAAATCACCTCAGGAAATTACCACAGCTTGACATTAGCCTGGTGTTTGTCACTAGCAGACCATGACGTTAGGATCGCACTTATTTGAAAGCACTGGTTATTACCTCTGCCAAGGAGGTTATGTTTTTGTCGGCATTAATTGATTTATCTCATTGGAATGTTAGTTTGTTCACAACATAACTTGAAAGGCTATGGATGGATCTGGATCAAAATTTCAGGATAGGTCAGAAATGGCACAAAGACCAGTTGATTAGATTCTGGGAGTGACATGAACCCAGATTTTTAAACGATTCTTCATCATTGTGAAATAAGGCCAAATTCAGCATTTGACCTTGTACAAAATAAAACACAGGAAATTTAGCCAAAAAACATGGGAAAACACCATAACAGAGTTTATCAAACCACAAAGTTTGATCCAGATATGGGCAGTATTCCAGATATAATGATCTAGAATGCTTATACTTACAGGAGTTGAGGAAAAACATCTACTGTAAGGTACTGTAGTACATAAAGCTACAGACATGAAACTGACACCAAATGATAGTGGAAAGTCCGTTGATTCAGTAATATGACTGTGGATTTGATGTATCTTCAACATTTATGCAACTAGATCCAGACAAAAAACATCAAAATGTAAATGTTATTTTTGTGTGACTAATAATAATATGTATGTGATTCCAAATGCTAATGGTCCAAATGCCTATGGTCAAATAATCTGATAATGAGGGTCAAATAAACGTAAGGATATTTCTTTTTGGTGCAATAACGTTATGGGGGAAATGAGCAAACAGTATGTTCAAATGATAATGGTAGGTTTTCACTATGAAGAGAAACTGAGTTGTGTTGGCGGAGGTCTGTGCTCTCTGAATGCTTTCTAGTTTTATTTCAGTTTTGATAAATATACTTTGGGTTGCTTTTGTTCATAACACCTCATCCTCCTGAAAGTTAAAAGGTGCTACATCACTCAGTCATTCTAAAGATAACTCTGAGCCAATAATAACACATCCGCGAGTGTGGAGTCTGGATGATGTAAAACCAATACCTGGTGGGCGCACCGAAAGATGACACATCCCATGACTCATCCATAAATGTTAATCTCATTCACCAAAGAGAGTCTTATATGATGTTATGTTACTGGGAAGAGATTCAAATTGAACATATGCATCATTTCAGATTCAGAAGAAAAAGCACTACTCTGATAAAATGGGTTTAACTATTTTTATTTATTTTTTTCTGTAATGTGTATTAACGTAACGCAAGATGCGTACATGTTCACTGAAAACAATAAAATAAAAAAAGGTTCTCATTTAAACATTATTGTTATGCGACAGTCCATTCATTTGGCATCCTCCTATCTTCAGTTGTGTGCCTTGGCATCACTTTCGACTGTTTGCCACAAATTTGCTAAACGGACATGGAATATTAATTTAGGGCTTTGGTTTGACCTCCTAAGGACTGCAAGGACTATTAGTACATTTTTAGGACACATCAGAATCATGAGGCCATTACCATCATACACCCTGATCTGAGGAAAGCTCTGCTAGGGTTGTATCCAATGCCCAATTCAATGTACACTTTAATTATTTAAAGGTGTGGCATTATGGCCCGAACCCACCACACCCACAGTTTTGCCCTAGAATCGGGACATGGGGGGCTGCATACAACAAATAGATTAAATGGAATGGGGGGGAATAATATTCCAAAAATATCCAGGGATAGGGAAAAGAGTTGCTGCACTTCAATAAAATGGAAAAAAAAAAAAGAAAAACAGATACTGATGTTCTCAATATAGGGCAATGTCAAAATATAGACATGGTGATCAATTTTAATTTGAGATGTGATGTGCTTTTTGAGGAATCATACAGTGTGTCATTAAATAAATAATAAACAATAGCAGTGCTGTCAAAACTTTTCTATTCCTCTCACATTCATTTTAAATGCCCTGTCTACAACTGCATTAGAGCTTGTAATATTGGTTTGAAGCATTAGTGTTTCTAGGACAGTGAGATAAGTGTGTGTTGTAATTATTTATCTGCCCTAAAAGTGCTTGGTTTAACCGACTTCTGCCTTGAACCAGCATCTCGACTCAGAGGTGCCTCATGTCTGATGTACACAGATATTTGGTGAAGAAAAGGTATAATACGCTGTAATACAAGACACATGTTTTAGTTCATTTAAAACTGTGTTGTAATTCATTTCAGTTCAGTTCAGTTGTATTTGTGTAGCACCAATTATAATCTACCGTAAAATCATCTCTAGGCCAGAGGGGGGTAGAATTCTACATTTACTCCTTTCGATGTATCCTAGTAGTTTATTCAAAAATATGTGATTAGGTTGTTGAACGTAGGTGTTTTTCAGAATACTTTCTACTCTTTTACAGTTACATTAAGGATGAAAAAATGTATGTCTGCTCAGTTAAATTTGGACACAGCTCAAAGAACAGGAGTGAAAAGGTTGGAAAAATAATCAATTCAATTAAAATAAAAGACCTAGACAAAAACGAACAAAAAGAACAAAAACATGAGGAATATGAAGAAAAGAATTAAACGAATCAAGAAAACTAGAAAATTACGGTTCATGATAAGCACACATGACCATGAGCAAATATGAAGAAAAGTAAAAAGTGAAGTGAAAAGTAATTAAGTATATAAACAAAAATGACGACAAAATTGAAGAAAAAAAATCCACAAAATAATCAACAAATGAGCCAAAACAATCAATAATAATCAAGTAAGTGAACAAAATAAGAAACAAAAACTGAACAAAAAACAAAATATACAAGAAAATGAGTAGATGTGAACGTACCGAGCAACATTTGTAAAAATAAATGAATAAATAATAAAAAAATCAAGTACCGTATGTTAAAAAACAAAATAACGAAACCAAATCAGTAATATGATCAGTATATCAGATTATAATAAATTCAACATTAAGAAGTTACTCAGTACTTGAGTACTTTATTTACAACATACTCTTTTATGACCGTACTTGATTCACTAGACCTAGAAAATAACAATAGCTTTACTTGAGCACTGTTTATGTTCACTCTACACGCCTCTGCTCTGGCGGCTACAAGGGTGAAGGCTGAAACCTTTAACAGAAGAGAAAAACCCCCAGGGCTCAGGGTAGGCGGCCATCTGCCTCCAACGGTGGGGTTGGTGGACAGAGGAGAGACAAAAGAGTAGAGATAGAGCAACAAACACAGTTCAGGGTCCTGTTGATTCCAGAAGTACGTACTGTACTTACTTGGTGGACCAGTACTTACTTTGCCAATTATGTCTTGACTTTTTTGCTGAATGTCATCAAAAATTCATCGAGCACCCCCGCCTTAAAGCTTCCGTCTGTGATTTTCCTTTGAGGGGAGGACACTGGGCATGTTGTAACTCAACTGTTCTGAAATCAGACAGCTGGAGCTCCTCTGGAGACTCGACTTGCTCACAGGCTGTAGAAATCATGGCCTCTGACAGAATATTATGTTTTCAGAGAAGTGTGGGGTTAAACGTGATTGACGCCTTTAATAACTGATCATTGTTAACATTCTGCACCACTGCTCAATGCTGCGATTTGCGTGGATGTGTGACTGGTCTTTGGATTCTGTCTATGTTTCCATGTACTGACGCTTCCCCCTGATCTTCACCAGCTGCAGCTTTAAGTACATACATTCATGAAATATGTGTATGCCATTACCTCCCACCTCTTTTTCTTTATATAATGCTTCAGAGCGCCTTCGCATTTAAAGGTAATGCGTGTTTGTGACGAGTTCTTTTTTTAACCAAGAAACAAAAGCCAATTTGGACTAAATGTTTTGTACAGTTGTTCATTCCGAAATGAAAGAACTCCAGTCGAAATAATGCAAAAGTTAATTGGAAAAAGCAGGAAGCCCTCTCTTTTTAAATGCATTCTGATTGTCCCCGTTGTCCCACTTCGCTACAGTACCACAGAGTGATTTGTTAGCAAAGACTGATTGTCTTTGCTAACAAATCCAGACAGTCCGTCCTTGACCTGCTCGGGATGAAGCGCTCGGAAGAGAAGGGAGCTGCTCAAGATGGATTTCAAGACAGACAGACAGACAGAGACAGAAACGGTGACCTACTGGCCCACTGCATCTTGGGAACTGTCAGAGGAGATAGAGAGAAGGCTTCCAGAATGCTGTCGACCTGTGACCCCTATCTCTCTCACTGACAGTTAGGATTTGGTTTATGCATTCGTAAACACATTGTTGTCATACTTACACAAACACACACACACACAGTGACATTCACGAGTGTGTACATACTGTATTCACAAACACAGACACACAATTCTTACTTGTACTTGGTACAAGGTTTTTTGAATGTTATTTCCTCAGTGCTGGCTCTTAATATGTGCTTAAATGGATTTATGGAAATGAATAACTCTGCTGTGGCATCGCTCCTGCATTAGGAAGGGAGAAAATGCCAGTTCGTCACATCAGCCAGATTCTACGGCAAACCTCGCCAGGAGACTCATATGATTGAAAGGAGCAAAAGAAGCCTATTGGCTACACAGCCTGCTCTGTGTTTAATGGAAAAATAAATAAATAAATAAATCCTTTTATCTTTCATATGTTTGGGTCAACTCCATCCCTATGTGCTCTATGTTCTTACGTATGTGCGTGTACTGTAGGTATTTGCTTTGTGTGTATGTTCAGTATGCGTATTTGAAGCAAGTGGAGAGAAAACAGTGGTATTATTTGACTATAACTATGTGGCTGTTCTTTTATGATGATAAATGTCTGTGCAGAGCAGCTCCTGCATTAAGATGAATATGTTATAGCCAAATATTTATGCATTACTCACAGGATGGTGCTACTCCCCGTAACTAGCGTACTCTGATAAAACTGGTGCATTGTGTAAACAGAAAAGGCTAACAAACTTTCACTATGAATACAATCAAAAGTGTTTTTTTTAACAAGCTTCTTGAACTTCATTAAGTAGCTTCATTACATTAATTATAATGTCTGAGTCATTCGGGACAAAATTAGAGTAAGTAGGAAAGAGAATTGAGTTTTTGTTTCTTTGTTTTGCTGACAGTAAAAATGAAGTCATTCCATTATAGCACCATGCTCTGCCATTTGCTGATTTGATTTTACAACACTAAATGTGCATTATTTCCTGTTACTGGGCTGTTTTATCAGCTCGAGTGCTGTTATTTATGTAGTCTCCACAGCTTGCATAATGAACAGTGTGCACGGAACAACTCTCTAACACAGTACATAAGGGTTGCTGCATTTCACATAAACTGGGACATTAGATACTGGTGCAGCTGAATGTTCTTAACTTACACGCATGTATGCTCTATTTCCCTGATATCATCATAAGCTGTGTGATAATAACCCGTACATGAGGGATAAACATTTGTAGAAAGAAATAATGACTTAATGAGAAGGGTAGCCAATTGAAACCCCCCGGACTCGAGAGCCGACCGGAGAGTCAGAGGTGGTGATGGAATGAAGGAAATGCTGATGGCTTTTTAACCTGTGGAGGTCAGACTTCACTGAAACCGATACAGTCGATCATTCTGACACATAAGCGCATCCTTAGCTAACACAAACAATACTGACACCCTGGGCTCCCTGTGTGTTGAAACACTGTACAGCTTGTGTGTTTGTATTGAGCGTTGACTCCACGTATCTGTCTGTTCTTATCATGTCACATTTTAGAATGAGTAAGACAGGGCTGCGCTTCTATTTCCGTACACTCGCACATATTAGCATCGGTGCATTGTGCGTTCCTCTGCTTCCCTCTGTAGCATCTGCAGAACATGTTTGGATGAGTAATGACACATTTAATATTTGCAGAATACACTCACGCAGTTCTGTAAAGAGCTCAGGTTTAATATTGTGTGTCAGGATATTACAGAGAGATTAGTGCTGAAAATAATAGGATGACACCGGCATAGTTCACCTTTAACAGCTCTACTGTATACCTTCACTTAATGCTTCATTTACTATCGACATAGAATGGGGATATTAGATGATTAGATAAATATTCGATTAATAACATCTGACCGGTTTGCTTACTAGTACAGTGGATTCCCTCGAGATGAAGGACCCCAGACAGGATAATTTGTCCATAGGGACACACACGTTGGTGTTTGACACAGATGTGTCACTCCAGCACACAACAGGTACACTCGCTTCATGCATGACTTGGCCTGTTTGCTTGATCTGCTCTGAGGCAACAGTAGCATCTGATGCACCAAACAGCACCTGTTATAAAAAAAAAACCACATGTAAATACATTCCATTCAGAGGTGGGTCGTGTAAAAAGTAAAAGTATTGTTAAACTGCAGTTATATTGACTCAAGTAGAAGTGGAAGTACTCATAAACATAGGTACTTGAGTGAGGGTTAAAAAGTATCCCATAAAAAAACTACCCAAGTAGTGCATAATAACTTCATAACGTGGAATTTGTTACGGCATAATAGTTTGAGTATTTTGATCATTTCTGTTTATTTTCCTGATTATTTTGATCATTTTTGTTTATTTTATTGATTTTCATCTCATTCTTTTGGTTCTTTTCTTCTTTGTTCCACATTACAGTATTGTTACTTGTACCACTGTTGTTGCTAATCGTTTTACTAACTTTGTTTTTTGTTCAGTTTATGTTGCTTATTTCTTGGCTTATTTGAATATGGTTGCTCAATTTATTACTTATTTTGTTGTTTTTTTTTTTGCTTGAGTTCTTAATTATATTGTTCATTTTTGTTAAATTATTTGATTACTTTCTTGATTTTTTTTCTCATTTTGTTATGCATTTTGTTCACTTGTGTTATGTTTTATATTTAAGAATTAATTTAACTATTTTCTTCACTTTTTTCTTTTTTGGCTTAGTTTTATCTTCATTTCAATTTCAGTTCGTTTTGCTTTTGTTCATACCAACCTTTTTTCACTCCTACTCATTGAGCTCTGACCAAATGTGACTGAGTATAAGTACTTTTTATCATCACAAATGTGACTAAGAGTACAAGGTATTCTGCAAATCAACGACTCTCAGAGGTAAATTCTTCAGAAACCATTACTCAAGTACATGTAAGTCAGTAAATGTATTTGCGTACTGCCCACTTCTGATTCCATTAATCAGTAGATATATCCGTAATGACTATTGTAAAAACTGCAGTGCTTGTCTGGGAGGAGACACATTGCTATGGTTCTGAGTCTCTCTCGAGAATCTCTTCATACGTGATAAAAAAGTAACCTGATGGCTCTTCAGCTGATTTAAAGGCCATGCTCCAGCAAGGTCAGGTACTCTTAGACCGCCCATCAGCTACTCTCCTTCCACTTTTTTTCCAGTCCTCTAAAATCATCTCATCAACTCACTGCACTGTGGTTGCAGTCTTAAGTGAGTAACAGAAACTGTTGTCCTTTATACACTTGTGCTCTCCAAGGGGCTATTACACCCAAGATCAATTTCTAATCATTTGGTTTGGGAGGGGAAAAGTCACCCGGACTTTCCAAAGGATTTTTTCATACAGTAGACACCTCTGTGGTAAGGATTAGCATTCTTACCTTTTAGAAAGAAACAAAACAGATTGAGATGCTCAAAGTATCCCATGTATCAGAGAGTTTAACCGTCGTTTTGGTCTGAAACAAAGAGGAGCTGTTTTGGCTCTCTGTCAAGAAGATAACTCACTAGCAGGAAGAAGAGTTGGAGCGCAATCAGAAAAAAAAAAAAAAAACAAAACTCTTTTAAAGTTAGTTGTGGGAGAGGATATACTCATTTTGTGGCTTTGTAATCATCTGGTTAAAGTGCCTGAGATCTGTTACCGTGTCAACATTAGTTAAGGTTTTGGTCCCAGGTGTTTGCTTTTGTAGCGGCAGAAGAAAAGTTTTCCCTAAAGCCGTATGCATGCCTTCTGCTTCCTTCCTTTTCATCCTTCATTTACTCAGTTTGTCACAAGAAATGATCGGAGCAAAGTACAACCTGCTAAAGACAGTGGTATGAAAGGTGGAGTTATTACACACACGGTCTGTTCAAAACTAAACGTCTTCTCTAAGATTGTGACCATTCAGAGAGATATGATACATTTTCCATTCGCGTCACCAATTCCATGTTTAGTCTTGTTTAACAGAGAACACATACCCTGCAAACCTTTTTTTTTTTTTTTTTTTTTTTTGCAATTCACTACTTTTCCACTTGGGGGCACAAATGAACAAGCAACTAATGACAAACCTGATAAAGGTATCACCTCACTGCTGATGTTATTAACTTTAGGTGATGCATACTAGCACTGCAATTTCACCGCTGTGATAATGCTGTACTCATTACACTTTTGTTTACTCCAAAGTAAAGCTTTTCAATTTAGGGACTTATTTTGTCTCTTTGTAAGTTTGCTGTTGAGGACATTGTAAGTCAGGTTGTTGTCCTTGGCAAGCAGCCCTGATAGATTGCCTTATTAGGTGTAATTATGCAGATTGCACTGCTGATAATTATAAAAGTGTAAACACATTCAGCAAGAACGTTCCTTTTCACCATTGCAAATGAGACGGCGCATTGGTTCCATGCTGCTGACTTTTTAGCACCAGGTGGCTGCTCCAAGTTATTGAGATTCTACAAGGTGAGAACAATGCATTTGCTAAATATGTGTAGCATCTGTTTCGAGGTGCATCCACTTTTTAAAAGCGCATTTTTTTATTTAGTTGTTTTTTTTTCCAGATTTCTAAATTCAGACTGCAACAAGCAAACTGAGTCCCTTAATTTGATCCGTTCTGCTGTATCTGCACTTGGTAAATGGATCAAGTGATTTGCTCATCATTAATGTACGTTTAACTGCCCCTCGCTTTCCACAGAGCTCCCCTCATCGTCTCCACATGAACAGCCATGTGAAAAAGAAAATGGAGAAGGACACAATATCCTCTGTGTCACGCTGGCTAAGTTGGTTTTCTTTGGCCATGAAATGCCTGTGTATTCCCTGTAAACCATAAAGATCAGCTCAGCAGTGCTTACAGTTTTTTTTTTTTCCATCCAGCTTAGAACACTGTTTCCAAGGGGAGGATGTTGAATGGCCAGTGTGCAAACAGAGGCAGGCACACTGCAGCTGAGCCTTGTGCTCTCCAGCCCTGAACTTTGAACACTGAGCACACTTCCCAGCTGAACCGGATTGTGTTTATCAGCAGGGCTTTTATGTCCATATGTTCTCTATATTCCCGTAACCCGTGCTACACACTGAGCCGAGGCTGCGTTCAGCATTCCTTTTCTTTTGAGAAATGGTCTTTTATTAGCAGGCGAAGCAGACTTGCTCAGATTCAGCACCCTCTCCGTGGACAGCGCTCAGCGGCTGATTGGGCGCTGTGCGTGCTTTGTGTAGACACACAAGTCTAAGTACGCACGCATGATGTGCATGGTTCACACGTTAGAGAGGGAGAGAGAGAGAGAGAGAGGGGGAGAGAAATTCAGTCTGAGATGCAGCATCATCACTCTTCTAAAATCTTGGTAACGAGAGACTGCAGAGTTCAGTATATTGAAAAGCTATTTTTTTAAAAAATCTCTAAGAGATGGAAGAAGCAGGATTAAGTTGGACTTCTGTTTTTCAGTTCTCTATATCCTCAGGATCTTTATCATACAACTTTCTAAATTTCAGAAAGAAGACAAGAAATGGAAGGAGAAAAAATAAAAAAGAAACTGAGAAAGAAGAGGAGGCATCTAGAGAGATGAGCTGATAAAAGTAGACGCGATGAATCTAGCTTATGCT
Organism: Pseudamia nigra; assembly: GCA_029823295.1. Classification (NCBI taxonomy): domain Eukaryota; kingdom Metazoa; phylum Chordata; class Actinopteri; order Kurtiformes; family Apogonidae; genus Pseudamia; species Pseudamia nigra. Next base: position 24,819 of record JAQQAE010000204.1, on the reverse strand, counting down.
GCATTCATGTTTGTGTTCTGTTTTCCTTTTACTGTTTATGGCAGTCCACACAGGAGAGTGGATTGAAAAGATACAACAGGGAGAGTAAAGAGGGGTTGTGAAAGGAATCAGGGCTGGGGGACATAGCTTCAGTTCCTCCTATTCTGCCTAAATAGGCTCTTCCTCTGCAATGCACTCAGGCTCCAGTGATTCGCTCTGTGAATGCTGCCCATTTGCATAGCCACTCTCCCTCCTGCTTCCTGGCTGGCTGTTCAGGCTCCCCCTCCCTCTGTCCTCCTCCTCCTTCTTCTCCTCCTGTTTCCCCTCTTCCTCTTGCGCACATCTTCTGGAACGGCGCTGCCGATGCTGCCTGTGTGTGAGTGTGTGTTCATGCCCAAGGCTGCTCTCTCAGGTGCTGTTGCTATCGCTTGGTCTCATTGAGAGCATAGATCTCTAGATGGGGAACGGCTGCACGACTTGGCACAACTTACAGGTGCAATCACGCTGTCTCCTACATGCTGCTGCAGCTGTCCGACACATGTAAATGAGACTCGGATTTAACTATGGTGCCATTCCTCTGGACTTCTTTTGAAACCCCTGGAGGAGGAGAAGGAGGGAAACTCAGAATGTCTCTTTTGGTTTTCTGAAGAATTGCACTTTATGTAGGTGCTTTTGATCTCTTCTTAAGTTGGCTTCCACAACATTCTGGCAATTTCTTTTTTTGGAATATTAACAGTTTTTGAAGGGAAGATGTGTCTATTTCTGTGAGTGCTAAAAGAGGAAGAAAGAAACAGAAATAAGGGAACTAGGGGGAATTGGAGCGAGCTGGGATTTCTCATTTGCTGTTTGAGATTGCCCTTATTTCTTGAGTGAATGTTTTTGATTGTTTTTCTATGATGATTTACAGTACTTCTGTGCCTCCTTGGGTGCTGCCACGGATTTTCTAAACTGGCGGAGAACAATAAAAGCCTTTTTTTTTTTCCTTTTAGCACAGCCGACATTTTGTGTGGTACCTTTTTTTGCTTTTTGTTTTTTCCTCTGTGGATCACTGCAAGTGTCTGGGCATAGTGAGATTTGGCAGGGTGAGAAGTATGGGCTGTAAGGCTCATTGAAGTTCCACCTTGATCTGAAGCCTCATCTGGCCACTCAGGGAAGATGTTTGCTCGCTGGAGGACACAGTTCTTTTCCCTGAGGCCTGTAGCAGAGCCCCTAAACCGGAATTCAGCTTCACTCCCCCACCTGGCCCTGTGGATTGCTGCCGTGGCCCTGGGCTTAGTGGTAGGATCAGAATCGGGGTCTGTGGAGAGCCTCCATCACATTCACCTCTCCCATGGAAACAAGCGTCACCATATTGTGCCTATTGCTATCCACAGATCACCTGCATCCCTAAGAGCAGGACACAGTAAGTAGCTCCACGTGTGCTTAAGTTCTAGTCAGTTTTTTAGGTTCTGGTGACATAGAGCAATCACATTTCACTCTGTTACATTACTGTAGATTCAATCTTGCAACGTCCACTGTACTTCATAATGTTATTTTATTTTTGTTATTAAACATCTTGCACCCAAAGGCACGTGTGCATAGCTCTGGAAATAAGGCATGGCAAGTCGAGCTTAGATCCATCCCCCCTTTTTTCTGTCTCAGCAAAGTGCCTTCTGTCTCCATGTCTGAGATTAGCCATATCCCTATCTCCAGATGCTCCACTGTGTCCAGATTAGACAGGATTAGAACACTGTGGCGCTCCATGTGGCCCCTGGGTGATTGGAAGAGACAAAGATGTGTTGCCTCCATCGCTGCAGGGCGTTGAGCTGCTCCTGGCCCTTGCCCAGCGTGCAGTTCTACATGGGGCCTCCTTACCCCGCGATGCAAGGAGGTTCATGACGTGAGCATTAAAAGTTAGGAGGGAGAAAAGCTATAAAGAAATGGAATTATATAATCTCACTGCAAGAATTCATAGTCCACTGCGGTGTTCTTCCCCTACATTTTGTGTGAGGGTGATTTCTTACTTTTTTCATGCATTCTTCGACTTGCTAAAAATTTTACATGAAGTTCTGAGTGGTTTACTGTTTGCGAATGAAGCAGTTGGACACTTACAAGATTAAAATACTCTTTCTCATTACTCATCATACTGCCCAGGCATTTTTGAGTGACGTAATCACTACTAGTGTAACAGTGACGTAATGCTAAGTTACCCTCCATTCTTGAGTATGGGTTAAATTTAGACTGCCTTAACTGTAGCTGTAACATACATAAAGTTTAAACTAAAACTGCCATTACCAGACAGTAGTAGCTTTTAACAATGTTTATCCGACACAGGAGCAGCTCAGAAACAAGGAGGGAGCCTGGATCACTGGGCTGAGTTAGACCTGTATAAACAAGGAACCAGTGTTCCTCAGTGATGATGAGGGAGATGGGAGGCTCGCTGCCCCACTGAGACAACAAGAGAGGCAATTAGGCCACTCTGCTGTGACCTGTCTGGAATGGACAACGCTTAGCTCGCCCCCTGCCCTCCCTAAGGACCTCGAGGGCATGCGGTGCTTTCAGTCCCACAACATAACATCTTAGTTATTGTAGCTGCTTCTCGTAGCTGTTATTATGAGAGAGCTTGCGGACAAAAGAAAAGCTTTCTCAGTAACATGATTAAAATTTTGGTTTATCAGCGCACAGAGGGTGCATGAATGCAAAATGGGAGACATGCTGTTCAACATGGTACCTGGCTCCAGGACAAAGCCTGCTGCTGTAAAACCCCAGTGCTGTTGTCTTAGCTGTGCTGCAATTGGTTTAATTTTCATGGGGCTTGTTTCTTACATGGATACACAGCTCTTCATTTTTCAGCCTAATCATAAATGAGAGTGTAAGTAGGTTAACATATTGTATTTGCACAGTATTTTTTTTTTTTTTTTTGACAAGCAACATATTCAAACCTTATGTTTTCTTTAACTCGCCTCTATTTTTGTCACCCTCATACCCCTTTGTCTCCCTTTTTGTTACCGGTGTCACTGTCAGTGTTAAAATGTAATCCTGTTTGCAATACTTATGTAACAGTACCTGCCTTTGACTATTATTGTCACAGTGCATTTAACATTGTGTCAAGTGATTATAACACTCAAAGCTAATAGAGGGCTGGCAGTTTGTTCTATATGAAAATAGGCTTCGTCTCTATCTCGTGAAAATGCACTTTTGTCATAAAATATGATCCCAAATCCAAGCAATCGGCAGTGAAAGGGTAGTGGGCTCTCCACTGACTTGACAAATGTTAACACTATGTAAGCACCAAATCCACATGGAATGTTTTCATTGGAACAGACACTAGTTTATATGTATCAGGAAAGTGTAAGAGAAACTGTCTGTCGTAGTGGTGTGTCATTGATTTATGTGGAAAGCAGGAGAAAATTACCATGGTCAGGATGTATGAAATTGAGTTGGAGTGTGATGCATTGTTTGTTTAGGGCAAGCCGTAATGAGGTTCAGACAGTATCAACTCTGAGCAGCAGACATACCATTCATCATCAATAGACTCCCAGAGGTGATAGTCTTCTTTCGCAGAGATGGATATGATACTCAATATGCCGGGTAACTAGGTTATCATATTCTCTTCTGTACAAAGGTGGGCAGAACAAACAGGAGCATTACTTGAGAAAAAGTACTGTTGATGCATAATGTTAAGGACTCAACTCGAAGAATTCATAAGAATAAATTCTTGAGTAAGAGTAAAAAAGTTACTAGTCAAGTACTGAGTATTTATTCTTTTTTTTTTTCCTTTTTCTTCATTATTTTGCTAATTTTCGTGTTTATTCAGTTCATTTTTGCTAATTTTCTTTACTGTTTTCTTGATTTTTTTACTCATTTGATTCATTATTTTGTTCATTTTCTTGATTATTTTTGCTTTTTTGCTTATTTTCTTGTGTTTTAGATCAGTTTTACTCTCTGGATTTTTTTTGGTTATTTTCTTGATTATCTTGTTCAGTTTTGCCAATGTTCTTGATTGTTTGCTCATTTTCTTGCTAATTCAGTGCAGTTTTGCTGATTTTCTTACTATTTTGTTCATTTCTGCTTATTTTGTTCATTGTCTTTGATTATTTTACTCATTTTTACTCATCTTGATTGTTTTGTTTGTTTTGCTCATGTTCTTGATTATTTTGATCATATATGTCAGTTGTGCATTTTGTTGATTCATGGTTATTATGTTCCTTTTCCCTTAATTTCCTTGATTATTTTGTATTGTTTTGTTCATTTTACTCCTCTTTTTGGACCTGTGGCCAAATGTTACTGAGTAGAAGTATCTTTTTCTACCAGGTTCTTATTCATTGAGTCTGGATGGCTCATCTGAGCTTTTTAGTTTAAACATCCAGTCTTTTTAGAGCTTAATGGGGAAATAGATTGTGTGTCTGTATGTGGATTCCTTTAGATTCACTCTTTTCTCACTTCTCCTGGGAAATGATCTGAATTGCTTCAACAGTGCCTTTTTGCCTGCGCTATAGTGCAATTCCTATGTTTTAGTTAGCTTACGCTGTCTGTGCTACAGATTATGCATACGTATGTGTCATACTTCCACAATCATAGCCTATATGTTTAGTAGGGAGGAGCCAACGTCTAGACTCGTGCAAATTGCAGGATGCAGTTAATGTGCCTGCAGAAAAAAAAAAAAAAAAAGAAAAGCCTCCCCTACACCTGCTTCACCGACAGCTGCATAAGTGACGCTTGTATTTTTAAAACTTGGTGGTTTGATCAAAGTCGGCAAAGCAATTTAAGTGATTAGAATCAATTTTAAGGCTCTCCACCATCACAGCTAATGTTGAGTGGATTAAAGACACTGCTTGTCTACGCTGGCACTGCTGCAGAGAAGAGATGAGGGGGAGGAAAAAGAGAAAGAAAGAAAGATAGAAAAAAAAGAGAAAACAGCTGAACATTTAATATAGAGAAGGTAGAGAGAGACAGAGATGGAGGGAAAAAACGAGAGAGGAGGGAGTAAGCGGATGGTCTCTGATGTTGCCTTGCTGCTGGTTTGTTGCGGGCTTGTATAATATAATTACTCCCATGTCTCAGAGTTGATGTCATTCTGCGATAGTGTGAGGATGACAGTATCTCTGCTTGTGCGCGGCAGCGGAGATGATAGCTGCCCTGATAAGGATCTGAGTACATGTTCCCCTGCTCTAGAGGGAGCATAGGCAGTTATTGACCCACGAACGCGAGAGTGAAAACTGCAGCCGCTTCATTCGCCTCTCTCTCTGATGTGCATGAACGCAGACACCCTCTTTAAATTCGTCCTGCTTTAGATCTTTAACCTGCCTGTCGTCGCATGATATGCACTTGTTCTTTTTCCTTTTCCTCCTTGGTTTCTTCTTTGCTATTCTCTGCACTTTATCTCTTCCTGCCCACTGTGCCTAACCCACCTCCTGCTCCCTTGTTGGTCTACAGAGCCCATCCAAGCAGACAGAGTGGGCAGACTTTTACGCCTGCAGTGGTCTGTGTGGGTTCGTTGGTGACCAGGCTATGGTTGGCATGAAGGGAAATGAGACCTGACTGTGCGTGCGCTGGGCAGTGAGGGGTCAGCTGAGTAATGTGTCTGGTTTTGGATTAGAGACTGGGAAGACAAGGAAGGGGAGAGACAAAAAAAGACTCAAGGGGATGTCTGCGTCCCTTACATGCATTGGTCTTTGATAAGTTTGAGTCAGGGAACACTTTACCCATAAGGCACTTAGTGAATCAGCATCAACAGCATCGTCTTCTCTGCCATTGTATTTTTTCTTGTACATCTGTCTGTTTACACCTCTGGCTGTCTTTTTTCACAGGTAATTTTAAAAATTGCTTCAGATAATAAGTCATTATTGAGGCAGGAGAAAACTTTCACACATTAAACTGAGCGATTTTTCAGTGTGCTGAGTGATATTTCACACTTGTGCAGCTGTTCGTCCTGTAAAATAAAATAACACAATCATTTAACTCTTGACAGTGACAGCCTGCACTAACGACTTTTTTTTTGTGTTTTTCTGTTTGGACAGTAAGTGATTACCTAAGACTGAAGGGCAGATAAACACAGGGATAGAACACAAAACAGGCAACAGGTACAGTAGATATCATGAATCTTTGTGTAGCGCTCTATAATGGTAATGAAACATACTGTATGATATGCAAGAATAGGTAAAAAAAAAAATATAGCACGTAGAACAAAATTCCAGTTTATCTTGTGACAAACAAAATAAACAATCAAAAACTGTGAAAAATACATGGAATTATGTGATAAACAAAAACAACCCAGAACATGCATTGACCACATTTTAGCTTTGAAGACAGTTTTGTCTCAGGTCGTCATCCGAAACTTGTTAATTTGTTCCATTTCTTGTCTTGTGTGTGTGCGCCAGACCATCAGTCATCCATGTCTGACTCAATATCCCTGTTAGACTCGCTACAACTACTGTACAAATCCATATGATGGCAAGAAGCACTCAGTACATCATTACTTTAAAAAATGAAGGTCAGTCACAAATATCAAAAACTTTAAATGTGTTGGGGGCACATTTAGTGCAGTCTCCAAAACCATCAAACACTAAATTGTCTGTAGCGCTTGGTCTGCCTTTCAGTTAAGTGTTTGATAGTTTTGGCGAAGATTAACTGATGTTAATTTGTTAACGTAATGATGGACCGTCTTTAATATTTACTTTGTGGGACTCTGGATGCCTACAGTTCCAGATTGTGACACTTCGTGACAAAAAGCTCTGCAAAAAAAGGAATAAAACTGAACTAGTCACATAAAAATGTAATCATGTTGCTCATGGAATTAAGCAGGAGAAACTCCGCTACAAGCACATATGTCATACAGTCAGTCATACTGTATTTGCATGCACCAAACACAACTCCAACACCAACATCTAACATCAAAATCCCAAAAAATGAGCCTAAAAAGAGGCTCGGACTCATGAGGTTAACAGGATATTTCTTGCTATAATTTGGATTTGCACATGAGTGGTAGTGGCACGAATCGGGCTATTTTTCTGCACAAGACAACTGATGATCTAAAGCACATTAAGAAGGCAGATGAATTCTTGACATGACATGCAAGTGAACTGAATATTTTTTCATGTGTTCATAGCATGATTCTGATGACAAAATGCAATGAGTGACTCATCAAAGCAAAATGTTTGCACAAAAAAAATATAAAACATGTTCTGGGTTGTTTAACACCTTTTTGTTTCCCACTTAATTCCACATATGTTCTTTCACATTTAGGATGCATTCACTATCAATGTACATTTGTCTATTTACATACATTTATTTTAATGCTTGTAATTTGTAATTGTTTTGATTCTAATCACTTTATATTGCTGTGCATATAGAAAGCGACTTTGAATACTCTGAAAAGTGCAATACTGTATATTAATAATAACAACAACAATAATAATAATAATAATAATAATAAAGCAAAATCATTGGAGAAGTGTCCAAACTTTTGACTGGTGGTTTAAACATTACAAGAAGGCATGTTTCATCAAATCTCATCATTTCAAAAAAATGTCATAAATAAAATGGCAATCAGATGAAAAAGGGGCACATATGCAAGAATGGGAAAGTATGTAAAATGCAACGTCATAACTCTTTACCCCAAACACTGACTGGCTGCACCAGATGGTTATGCTTTCTGTTTTACTGTGTCTTGTCTATTATCATAGGACCAGATTTGTGAAAATAACGCACAACAAATATGTAGATCTCATGAATGTGTGTATCTCATGGCAATAAAATGAGCCAGGCAAAGATATTGTTTGTAGGAATAGGTCAAAAATAACGAGCGTGCAAAATAAATAGTTTCTACGTTGGCAGGTAAAAAGCAAAATATCCACTTTGAAACTGCTGGGGCAGTACAGGTCAGTATGTTAAAGATGTTAATGAAAGAGCTTAAATAGTTTCTAGTTTCTATTTCCCGGAAGAAAAGCACAAGAAAAAAGAAAAGATAGAAATAAATAAAGAGAAGATCAAGAATGCAAAAGCCCACTTTTTTTATCTAATCTGAATTGAGTTCAGTCACCCCGGAGAAGCCTCATTCTCTGTCATCGTAATGAGGCAGAAGCTATCTCCGTGCCAGTCGAGCCTGTAAACACACACTTATGCACATTCGCTCATAAATGCACACAAGCCCACTGCACGCACTCTCCCAAATCATCTTTCATCTCTTTGATCACTTTGAATCATTGTCAAAACCGAAGAGTGTTAGTGCAGTTGGAGTGATATGCAAATTTGCACATGGGAAATGTTTCTCTTGTACACTGTAACATATCATCGGCTTTAATTTAAAATGGTTCATAAAGAAAAGAATATGCGCGTGGAGGGTATGAAAATGAAATTGGCTGTATGTCCAGCTGTCATCTGTACAGTGATTACTCCCCTACTGATGACTAATTGGCGCTTAAAGGTCAGCAGAGGGAAAAACAGAAGATAAAGGGTAGAATCTTTCTGTCTTTATGGCCTGATAACCTCGACCACAAGGGAGGCCAGAGAGGATGGGTTTCTCTGGCAGCGAGCTCGCAGCCGACAAAAATGTATGATTGCCATTGATCATCCGATCGATAATGAGCCTCTACTTAAATTTCACGGCTGTTTTGGGAGGGAAGAAAAAAATCTCCATTCTCAAGCTCCTCTGTGTGGGTGGCGTGATTGACAGTGTCATAATTATACTTAGCTTACAAATCATTACCTAACAACTTTAATATCATGTATGTTGGCTTAATGACAGCCCCAATAAAAAATGAAAGGTTGAAGCGTGAATGGCTGCCCTGTGTAACAATAGGAGGCCTCAATAAGAATAAACCATGTCATAACTATTTTTTCTGCAATTTACAATTGCTCACCTGCAGGAGAGTGGCAACAGAAAGAAAGCTGCCCCCTAATCCACTCTAATAGGATTGTGTGGGATTTCACCTTCCTCATTGCTCCTTCCATCTCTTACAGCCTCAGGCCTGCTGGCAAGGACTGATAAAAACATGCCTGCCTAACACCTAAGTGCAAGCTAATATTAGCATATATTTTGCAACATGGTGTGGAAATACAATGCATGCCCACGCACATTTCTTTTTTTTCCCCCCCTGCTTTATATATTTATTTGTTGCAAGATATGTGGCATCACTGTGCAGGAGAGGATGGTACAGTTCTCTCGCGGGGCTTCTACTTCGCCTGTTGATAAGTAGGAGGCAGAGTGTTGTGCTGTATATAAACTGCGGTTTGGGTCCCGCTCACATGCACGCGGATGCAAACCGACTGTACCTGCAAACGATCAATGCTGCTAATGTTGCATTCTGTTCCTCTTGATCTTTTCCAGGCTCCCTTTTATTGTGCCATTTCCACAAGACATGAAGCTAATTAAATAATACTTCTCCACTTAGTGAAGGCTTGCCTATAAAGTGAGGCTACTTGGTAATAGGCAACGCAGATGTTTAATCCTGCAATTAAGGCTAAGGCGAATCTTGTTGTCTCCTGGGTACAGCTTACAGACGACAGTAGCGGAAATGAAGCAGAGCCATGCAGGGACGATGTGACAATGAGACACTTAAATAACACTTTTTTTTGTGGATGTAACTTACAGAAAACTTAATTATCTCATTTATCATTACTTGTAGTCAGATGTGGGTAGTCGTCGAGTACGTTTAGTCCTTTACATCTATTTGAGTAGGTTCTAAAAACAAATTTTCAGAATAGTTTTACTCTTATTCAGTTACATTTATGTTGAAAAAAAAAAATACTCCGACTCGTTACATTTGGTTCCACCTCAGTGAGTAAAAAGGTTGAAATTGTAAGAAAATATGAAACAATCAACGAAATAAATTTACCTAAATACAATAAAATATCAAAATGAATGAACGAAGAAACAAAATGAGAGAAGTTGTCGCAGAAATAAACCAGATGAAATTACAAAATATTTCAAATAATCATGAAAACTGAAGAAAATAGCAAATTATCGATTGAGCACAATATGAGCAACAAAATAAGGAGCAGTGATCAAAATAACCAAGTAAATTGTCAGTTATGAATAGAATAAGCAATAAAAACTGAGCAAAAAAACAAAATATGCAAGAAAATGAGTAAAAGTGAGAAAATCTATATATGACCAATATACCAGGCTTTAATAAATTCCACGTTGTGAAATTCCTCACTTCTTGAGTGTATTTTTTAAAATACTTTTTTTACTTTTACTCAAGTTGTTGTTGTCCTTTGGGCTGCTCCCCTCAGGCGTCGCCACAGCCAAATACCAATGATTCGCATGTTTGATCTGGCAGAGGTTTTTACGTCGGATGCCCTTCCTGACACAACCCTCGCAACAAGGGAAAGACTCTCGTCCCTGGGTGGACTCGAACCACCAACCTTTCGGTTAACAGCCGAACGCGCTAGTCCACTGAATATTTAATTTAACTTGGGCACTTTTCCACCAATTTCAACTATTTTGACTCAGCAATCCCACACAATCTCATCAGAGATTTCACATTTTCTAGTTTTAAACAATTACTCAAATTTGGGGGGAGGGTAAGAGTGCACATCCAGATCTGACTGTTGGTTTACAATGAGCTAACAGTCATTGTAAGTACTTATGTTTATTAGTACTTCTACTTCTACTTGAGTCATTAGAATTAGAAAGTAACAGTATTTTTACTTGAGTATTGTGACTGTTTACTCTCAAAACTGATTGTAGTTAAGACTTTTTGAGGACTGTGAATATTATTACAAATGCGGAGCATGGAGACATGAAAAACGCCAAGGTGCAACAGACTGAAGCTCTCGTTTGTCGCTGCTTCGATTAAGCTGTTGAATCCACGAAGTGTTGAGTGGCGCCACCTTATTGTGAGCGTCACATGTTTTTCACTCTGCATTGTTGTATTTCCATGTTGGTATTTATGTTTGTAGACGGTATGGCTGCGTGTGAATGAGATCAAGGCACATTCTAAGAGCTTATCTGCATCACACTAATTTCCCCATGGGGATAATAAGTTATGTTCTATTCTATTCTATTCCATTGTATTCTATTGTGTTCTGTTATATTTTAGTCTGTTCTATTCTATTCTGTTCTGTTGTATTCTATTCTATTCCATTCTCTTCTATTATGTTCTATTCTATTCTGTGCTATTTGGTTACATTCTTTTCTGCTCTATTCTACAATATACTATTCCATTACATTCTATTACATTCTATTCTAGTAAGTACAATTCTATTCTATTACATTTTGTTCTATTCTATTCTGTTCTTCTTCTCCTTGTTCTATTCTGTTGTATTCTATTCTAGTCTGTTCTATTCTATTCTCTTCTATTCTATTCCATTCTCTTCTATTATGTTCTATTGTATTCTGTGCTATTTTATTATATTTTGTTCTGTTCTGTTCTATTCTACAATATTCTATTCCATTACATTCTATTCTGTTAAGTACGATTCTATTCTATTACATTTTGTTCTGTTCTATTCTATTCTGTTCTATTCTGTTGTATTCTATTCTAGTCTGTTCTATTCTATTCTATTCTATTCTGTGCTAATTACATTCTTTTCTGTTCTATTCTATTCTATAATATTCTATTCTATTACATTCTATTACAGTTTATTCTATTAAGTACGATTCTGTTCTATTACATCTGGGAAAATGCACATATTACTGATCGTTTTGAAATATGACTCTCTTTACAACATACAGACTTAAACTAGTACAAAAGCCTGAAAAACTGTGTCATTTTCTGTGTTTCCACTGTAACTGAAACATATCGCTAGACACACTGGACCCTTAACTTGCAGCTGTTTGTTATTATATAATTGGCTGATCGTGTGAATTAACTATGCGGTTCTTGCTACAGTATCATTTACATGCAGTATTTTATGCTTTAACAATGAAAGATACTACTCTTGCCATTTGAGTTGTTTGTCCATTTTTCAGCAACATGTTTGTTTAATGGAATACAAAAGTCATCAGTGGACTGTGTGTCCCCGGCATAATGTGTTACACTAAGACTGTTTATGCTCTACTTTGAGCCGCACGCACATTGCTTCAGGCCAAACACTGATTTGAAGAAGAAAAAGGAACAGATAGCAGTAATATTTATCTATGATGGTTTTACATGTTTTCATATAATGTAGTTTTAACAATGTGGATATATTGTTTGTTTTGTTTCCAAAGGAAGCCTTCTCATCATGTATGTGTACTGTAATCATGCAGGGCTTGCACACACGTGTATCATATATTTTTAAGTACAGTAGTAATAATGTAGTAATAACATGTGCTCAGTACAGCGCTATTCGTGTTTGATCCGACAGCAGCTTCTCTGTGAAAACAGTATTTCTGCTGATGCAGGTTGAGCCGCATATGGCAGTGGGCAGCCAGAATTGTGTCTAGTCTCAGATCACAGCTCTGGCCCTAGACTATGGTTTCTGCTTCACTTCCACTGTGTAATTATCCCCCACACTTGTCTCTTTCAGTAATTAGAACTGCAGTCATACTCCACATCTGTTTGCTCCTTAATAGAGAAGACAACAGCTTCTAGAGACCATTTGGGGGCTGTGATGTTTGGTTCATGGTAGCACACAGTCTCACTGAAACTAAATAATGCACTAATGTCAGATGGCATGTAATCAGTCAAACTAGCTCTTAACTGCGAATGAAAAAAGCTGCGAATTGACTGACGCTTGATTTTCTTTAAGCATAACTTTGATATGTGTTTTTGCTGGAACGCAAATTAAGCACTGGATGCAGAAAAGTCTAATCAACAAATTGCTGGCAAACAAAATGGTAGACCTGAACGGAGAGAAAGAGGGCATTATGTCTGAGGAGCAAATGAGGCAAGTGATGATGAGAGAGTAAATTAGAAGCTGTCGATACTGTGAGACACTTCTATCAGAGCCAAGGCTGTTGGCTAGGGAGGCCGATATGCAGCTGGTCAGGGTAACAAAGGACCCGTTTGGTGTATTGCTCCATTAAGACACTGGGTCTTGTCAGCTCTGCCCGGATCGGCCATTCTGCTCCACAAGGCAAGAGCTCATGTATCACTTAGGGCTTAGGGGAAGTGAGCATGGCAGAGGAGGGGGGGGGGGGGCAGAAGGGTGTGAGTGACATTGGTCGACTGAGCATTCATGGCATAATGTTACCAGCCCAGGGGGCAGAACTTTACCTCAACCATGAATTGATGGTCCCCTGCCATGAAGAGCGAGGGTGCTTGGTATGGCCACCCCGGGGCCCTGTCATGATGAGGTGAAGGCTTATCTCTTCAGGAGTTGAGCGTGGCTAAATTATGGTGGAGTTCAGCAACAGTATGATGCAGGAGGAGATTTTTGATTCGCAATTTGTGTCAAATTGCAAATTGTATCCATTAGGGGACCTCAAAGGATCCTTCGAGTTTTTTCCGGTGTGAAATAAAGCTCTGGCTAATGAATTAAAGAATATAACAATCATGGGGTGTCCGAGTAAGGCTGGAGAAGCTGGAGGAGAAATGAACACCATTCTACAAAGAGATGTTTTACAATTTGGTGATGGAAGTAGCGATGTTAGCAAATTGGTCCAAAATCTCCAATAAAAGTATTCAGTTCAATTTACTTATCAGACCATTAAGTGACACCCTGAGCGCTTTGAATAGGAACGTTGTCATTCTAGAAGAGACTGATCCTGTCATTTACTTATTTATTTTTATTTTGGCTCTTATCTTCGCACTGTACGGTGAGGAAGTTATATGTTTCTTCAATCTAGAAATTGATAGTTAAATGAAACTATAAGCAAAATGGCAATATGTGCATATACGTACACTGTCCAAACATGCTATTATTTTGTAGATGTAAAAGATGAGATAGGATTAGAAATGATGCATTGTGGTATCACAGAGATCACTTACTCCAGGCACAGGAAAGATGCTGCAAAAATCTCAATTTTTACATTTTTGTCAATTGAAACAAAATGCAAAACATAGCATGCCTACTCGACCCATGACTCATATTGCAATCACAATATTAGTCAAAATAATCCCAATGTGATTTGCCACACAGTGAAAACTATTATGACTGCAGCACTGTTTTTACAAAACTACCCACCGAACAAAACATTACAAATAAATTTATGCTTAAACAAAATCACAGCGGAAACAAGGCTTTTGCAGAAACCTTCAGATCAGATCAGATGGAGCCAGGATGAAGTTTCAGATGCCTCAGCTACATCAGTGGGTGGCAGTACAGCTTAGAAAATGTCCTCTCCTCTCGCATATGGATATAACTTAATCTATTTATTGTTTCATTGATGGATCGCTGCTTTTAACTAGTAATTTGTGCATTTAGAACTTATGGTTATCCATATTTGTAAAGCACTTTAAGAAACAACCACAGCTGACACAAATCAAATCTGCATCAAACATAGAAGAAGCAAAAACACAATAAAAACAAAGCAATAATATATAACTAAATGTAATAGGTGCAAGTCAAGGCAAGAGGCATATGATCAAAACAACACAAATGAGATACAATCGGTTTCTGGAATGGAATGGAATTTATTACAGCATGATATATTGCATTCAAACAGACATTTTGATCATTTTTGTTTATTTCCTTGATCATTTTGATCATTTTTTGCTGATTTTGTTGATTTGTTATTTTGTTCATTTTGCAACTTGCTTGTTTTGTTAATTTTGTTGTGGATTTTTTGGCTTTTTGTTCAGTTTTCTTGGTTATTTTGTTTGTTTGTTTGTTTGTTTACCTTACATTATTATTACTATTAATTTACTACTGTTGTTGCTTAATTTCTTCACTTCCGTTCATTTTGTTGCTTATTTTGTTCATTTTTTTTCACATACTTGATTATTTTGCTCATTTTTGCTCATTTGGTTGCTTCTGTCGTTCCTTTGTGCTTGATGTTTTATATTTTACAATGTGCTTAGCTATTTTCTTCAGTTCTGTTAATCTTGTGACAGAAAAAGTTCCAGTATTCAGTTTTTTGTTCTTTTTAGCCCTGTAATTCTGTTAAGGTTTTGTTCATTTCCGCAAATTTTATAATTTTTTTTGTGGCTTTTGTTAATTTCTTAGCATTTCATTGCTCACTTTATTTACATTTAATTATTTTTTATCCAGATCTATCTGAATACTGGAACTTTTTCCGTCACAAATGTAACTGAGTAAGAGTAAAATACATCCTGCAAAATAGGTGCTAAATATAAATGTACCCACCTCTGGTTTTAAGTTGTAAAAAGTTAGTTTGGGTTTTTAAAATCCACAGTCTTACATAATGACATTTTTGTTTTCAGCTGTATCTCATTTTTGTGATTATTTTGTGACCATGAAAAGTTCTTTTGTTCCTTTCATTCACTTTTGCTTCCTTCATTTATAGTTTCATTCATTTTTTTCCCTTCATGAACTTAAACATAAATGCCAAAATCGAATGCATAAAGGATCCACCAGAGTGTAGAACACGAGGTGCTGGATGCTCAAAATATCCGGGACGATGACTAAAAATTTGCCTCCAATACGCCCTTGACTGCGGCTGTACTTTTTTTTTCTTTCTGTTTTGTATACCAGTGTGGACATGTGTGGTTATATCAGCCAATAGCTTTTTTCTCGTGGTCTATAATTTCTAGAAAAGGTTGCAGAGCACAGGCTGACATGTGCTTTTTGGTGGTCCATTTCCTAATCAAGCGTTTTCCATTACAAAGCTCTCTCTGCATCCGACCCTGTTTCCCTGCTGCTTTTCTTTTCTCTCTCTCCCTCTTCTTCCTCCTCCTCCTCCTCCTCCTCCTCTCCTCTCCCTTCTCGATGTGGTCATTTTGTACTGTATGCTCGCCTTGAGGTCTGACTTAAGTGCCCCTATGTTTTCTCTCCGACTTCTGTTTATTAGGTTTTGTTACTCCCATGATTTTGGAGCCTGCATCTTATCCCGTTCTAATAAGGATGACCAATCATGGGGGCAAGCAGCAATGCCCCACTTTTAGTCTCCACTTAATTTAATTACATCAAATTAGCAAAGCAGAGAAAAGAGAGGGAGAGAGGGTCTAGAGAGAGTAAAACAGGATTAGTCCTTTGCAGCTTATGAAGGCAGGTTGCACAGCTATCCTATGCAGGAATGCTACTTTGGGATTGTCTTCATTAGACAGAGCTTAAGGCTCATAGGTCACTGAATATTGTTAAAACAATACTTTGGAAATAGGCTAATTAGAAAATTTGCCTAGTCTAGCCTGAAGACAAAGGACGGCTGCTGGAGGAGCTTAATTGTTACTTTTTTTTTTCTGTGGCTTTTAAAATGCCTGTCATTTTTATTGTTTTGCTTGCACTACGTATCATTTATCAAAACAGTTTAAAAACTCTCAAGGCATTTATCACTGTTAAACGCAGGCTTACATTTCCTACTACTGCTGTATAATTATTATTTCTGCATAGAAGCACTGAGGTGGGTGTGCAATAAGTATAGGTGTTATTATATTTCAGTCCCAAACAGCAGATAAAACTGAATGCCCTATCGGACAGTAGTGAAGATTAAGTCTCTGGGCAATGAACTGTAAAAGTTTATATCGACTGTGCTGTATATATGCCAATATGCCCAGACTTATTAAGCCAACACAAAGTAAGCAGGCAGCGTGCACTCTAGGTTGATTTAGCACCTCTGTCCACTCCGCTTTCTGCTGACTGCAAAGAGAATAGCTCAGCACCAGCCTCTGATAAAGACTGAAGGGAGGATTTATCACTTAAAAAAAATCAGGAGTGGAAGCAAAGCAGAGCGTGGCAGAGTGTGCACTACACTGTAGTTTCACATTATGGGTTTGTTTCATGGCAGAAATGCAGCTGTTATTGACTGAATGGCAAAATTGCTCATTCTCCCCCTATGCCCACATGTCTACAGTAAAGCTTTTTGCTCTCCACTTCCAAAAGATCACAGTGATGTGTGAAAATATGAGGTGCTTGCACAAGACTGTGTTTGTTTTATTATTATTATTCTGTTCAGGGAATGGTAACCCTAACGTGTAATTTAAATGGTCACAAGCGTTTTTTCTTGTCATTTCAGTTGTTTGTTGTATAGGATTGTTCCAGCTTCAACCTGTGATGAAACCTTTTCTCATGCCTGCTGGTTCTGTTCTAACTGCCTATCCCATTATAAGGGAGGCAGTTGTTTGTGCTGAGAGAGGATTAAGACAAGTCAACAATCCATAGTCTTTTTAGTCTCCCAAAGGGCCGCTCACACACCACTGAAGATAGAGAATGGCTTTTTCCAGAAGAAACGCTTGTGAGTTGCTGGTTTTAAATTGTTGAAAGGACCTAGCTATATTGCAATGGAACAATGAGCAGATATAGAAAAAGTGATTGGGTGGGGGCAGTGGGAGGAGGGCTGCCACAGAGATGGAGCTGCATCACTGTACCTCACTTCCCACTTTTCATTGTCCAGCTGAATTTTCCTCATTTGTACCCGCGGGAGAGGCTGCTACTGTAGATGCTGTGTTTTCGAGCCCAAAACAAACAATAGGGAGAACAGCTAGTCATATTTCAAAGCTGCTGTTACAGTCGCTGTATTAAATAATTCCAACATACTGACACTGGAAAAGGACCAGACTGTAGGAATGACTCTAATGTTAACAGAATAATGCATCTGTTTGTGTTGATGTGCTTGAATGAAAAGCTGATGAAACCATGACCAGAGGTGGGTAGTACTCAAGTACATTTACTCATTTATATGCACAGTACTTGAGTAATATCTTCCAAAGAATGTATGTCCATGAGTAGATGTTTTGCAGAATACTTTTTAGTCTTACTCAGTTACATTTATGATTAAAAATATATATTTCTACTCAGTTACAGTTGGCCAAAGCTGAGGAGAAGAGTATGAGGCAAATTAACAAAAAAAAAATGAAAAAAAGAAATAGATGAGACCCAACACCTGAGCAGAAAATTAACTAAATACTCAAGTAAATTAACAAAGAAGGACAAAAATACACACAAATCAACAAAGTCATCAAAGTCATTAACAAACTGAGCACATAGAAATGCATATGTGCAAATGCATTCAATAAAATATATTGTTTAGGGTAGATTTTTTAAATTTGATGTTTATGTTTCCAAATAAAATACAGTTATCATGTTCATAATGGGGTGGCCTTTTCTAGAAATCCCTCAAAACCAGTGTGAAAACACAATTCTGAGTGGACAACTTGGGACAAAGAGTATGTGAAATGGGTGTGTAATGTACACCAAAAAATCTCCAGCAGGGTCACAAGTAGTAGACTGTGAGAGGAAATTCTGAAAAAAAGAGCTTTGATGATATTATGGACTGTAGATGATGAAATCCCAAAATTCTTTGTCCTGTATTTTCCGGATTACAAGTCGCGGTTTTTTGCGTAGTCTGGCTAGGGGAGCGCCAAATATATCGAAGCGACTTTTATATTAAAGAAATTTGAGTATAGGGTGTACGTCACGCTGACAGCTGCCAGAGGAGTCGAGCCGCGAGCGCTCCCTTCTCGTGTACCGCGTGCTGGATGCGCGTTCCCCAAACACATGCGACCTGTTCTGCAGAGAGACTAATACACGTTATTTTCTTCTTCATTATGCTTTTTTTGGCTTGTGCGACTAACACACTGGCGCGACTTAACACCTGGAAAATACGGTAACTGTACATGGACAAACGTTCTTAAACTGTTGGACTATTTGCTCACGCAGCTGTTGACAATGTGGTGAACTTGGCTGACATCCTTGCTTGTGAATGACTGAGCCTTTTGGGGATGCTCCATTTACACTAAATCATGACACTGCAGTTTCCAATTAACCTGTTCACCTGTGGAATGTACCAAACAGGTGTTTTTTTTTTTTTTAGCATTCCTTAATTTTCCCAATCTTTTGTTTCCCCTGTTCCAGCTCTTCTAGAATGTGTTGCAGGCATCAAATTAAAAATGAGTGAATAGTTGCCAAAAAAAAAAAAAACATCAGTTTGAACATTATGATTGGCGCTATACAAATAAAGATTGATTGATTGATTGATTATCTTTGTAGTGCATTCAAGTGAATTCTATTCAATTTTAACAATGTCCCAGCTTTGCCGGATTTAAAATTTGTTCCAAATCAGAAATTTGCTCTTTTGTGTATACCAGGCTTATTTGTGTTGCTTGGTGGAGAAAAATCCATGGAATAGTGTGTGAAAAGTGACATAACCAGAAGTTCCCAGAGCATGTGTGATGCTTTGGCAACAGGGAAGAATACAATGTCTGTCCATGAGGATTTCATGAACAGTTGGAGCTGCGTACTCTGTGCCACAACGATCTGTGATGTTAGGAAGCTAGAGAAGTGATATGCGACAAGACGCTGTCTCAAGAGGAAAAATGTGCCCTTGTGCTAAAGGTGCAAAATTGCCATGAGCAAATATGACACTTTAAATTTAATTAGCTTAGGAGGACTGAACATATTACACTACTTCAGCTGCTGTGGTCCTAAGAGCTTTATTTCCAAGTGAAAGAAATAATTCAGTCACATTGGGTGAAGAGTCAAACGAAACCAAAAGCCAACCACGGAGCAGTCTGGCTTTGGGAGATGCACCCACTAGCCACTTGTAGCTATTTCCTGTAGAACCACCACCCTGGAGCAGAAAAAAAAGCAATTTTTTTTCTGCTCCAGGGAATTTCATCAAAGTCAAATTGGCCTACATATCCACTCAAAGACTTTGTAAGCTTATGAGAAGAATCTCTACATGCACACACACACACACACACACACACACACACACACACACACACACACGAGTTGGTAAAGGCATGAAAGTAGCACAGAGCACGACTGCAGTGCGACATACGCCTTTGACGTGGACTCAGAAGGTGAAGGGGACGAGCAAAAATCCCAGGTGAGCTTTAATACCTCTCCTCCTACTCGGGAGCCGTAAAGTTCACAGCATGACATTTTTGTCAGGCTTTTGCTGTCACCTAGCCAACACAAAGTCCTATGCAGTGACAGGAGAGCGCAGTCCTCGCGGTCTTTGCCTTTTTTCGGAGACATCCTCTGGTGTATGAAAAAAAAAATTTACATTTACAGAAGCAGCAACAGTGAATCAGTAATCAGGTATGAAACCACTGGATAGACAAAGAGCAGGTTCAATAAAATTCAAGTTAGATAAAATAGAAATAATAATAATAATTCATGGACATTAGATGGAATTCACAGATTAACACATTAAATTCACATACATAAATTGCATTATCGTCTCATATTATTGTAATTGCTGTTAAAGCTCACGTATGATGACATTAACCCTTAACTTAAACCCTAGCCTCTTTTTAGGTTTTGTGATATTTGATGTTGGTGTTGGAGTTGTGTTTGGTGTGTGTAAATATGACTCATCCTGTTTAATTTAATGTGCAGTTTCAGTCTAGTTTTTATATATGCAGTGTTTTATGCTTTTTGTCGTGGAGCCCCCGAATTGCTAGTTTGGGGACTCTAGCATTTAAGAGGTTAAATGTTTATCTGTACAGCTTATATGAGGTTATATGGCTTTTAAAAATGAGATTAATGTTGTGATACAATTTTAGATAGACAGACAGACAGACAGACAGACAGATACTTTATTGATCCCATAAAGAGAAATTCACAAATGGCAGCAAACTGGGTTTGTGCCAACCTCAAGAGGGGGAAAAAGTGGAAAGTATTGGGGGGGGACGGATACCGGGATAGAATAGTAAAAAACACAGTTTCCGGAATTAGGCTCCTGAGGGAGCATAATTATGGTACATAGAAAAAAACCTTACAGCACAATTAGCAGACAGTAAACACAACATTCAATTATAAAGCAAGTTTCAGAGAGTCTTGGCCATGTAGTGTGAGTGTAATAATGTCAAATTGGATGCATGTGTGGCCTTATCAGTCCCGATGAGAAAGTCAGAATGCCTCCTCCATTGTGTGTCCATGGTGCTACTGATCATGGCAGTTGCCATGATGACACACATCTGTGAAATGTTAATTCTGATTCCAAATCAGATTGAGTAGGGTTAAGCAGGGGGGAGGGTGAAGCAGGAACTTCATTCTCTGACAGTATCTCCTTTGGGGGGTTGCAGCTGCGCTTAAGGTCAGCATAGGGAGCCGAAAAAACAAAAACACAAGATAAGACAGTCACAATTTTCAAAGGCAGAAAGAATTGAATCTCCTCAGTTACTCCAATTTTGTATTTTTAGTACTACACCTCAAAAACTGTCCATGGAGAAACCCCAGCACTTCCGTGTTGTAACCCACTCTTTGATTTAACTCAGAAATCGTCCATGTTGTGCTGTCAGTGTCATTCCCAACAGCTCGATTTGGAGACAAAGCTTTGCTTGGCTGTGGCTATGAACAGCTCTCTCTGTCTTCTTAATCGATCGATACACCAGGAAGACGCCCTAGCCAGTCAGTAGGAATCCTGTTATCATGGTTCCGAATAGATAGATATCTTCCACATCTTCAAGAGAAAGTGACTCCAAATACATAAGTTTCCAGGCGTCCCATGGGTCCCTCACATATCCCACAGCTGCCCTCCCTTGAGGACACTCGGGTTCCCCCGGACCTGTCCTCCTGTTCGAAAACTTTGTGTCAATTGCATTGAAGGTCCAGCTGATCAATTCCATGATGCTTTTTGGGTTTAGGCAGAGATGCTGTCAGGGCTCCAAGCAAACACACAGGCAGAACACAGCAAGCAGGGAAGCTGGGATGGGAGCAAGACAAGAGAAGAGAACACAAACATTTTTCAGTGTCTTTCTTCAGTCTCCTCTGCTCCTGCATTCAGAGCTTCCACTGATCAAAGCAGTTCAGTAGGTCTTCTTCAGAAAGTTGTCCCATAAACGCTATCGATTTTTTTCTTATACTACTGATACAGATTCAAAATGTGTTCCTTTGACACAGATATGATTGTTGGAAAAAGAAAAGGTCACATGGTGCTAGATCAGGTGAATAGGGAGGGGGATCAATTGCTGTGATTTGTTTTTAGCTTTACTGAGAGTGCTACCATTCATAACCTGAATCATGGATCATTTTGAACAATTTCTTCAATTTGTAGAATGTTTTCAGATGTTTTTGATGTGCGTCACCTTGGACATCCTCTCTGCCTTCACTAAATCTTTTGCCCTATTCAAACACACATGTACATGCCGTGCAGTGTTCCTCATACACCTCAGTTAATGGACAGAAAAAATGGTTGCTGTTTTGTTCATTTTCACCAGTTAATGTGTTTCTCAGATTTAAAGCTAATCATTTTCCGACCCTATGGCAAAAACACGTGAACTTCAAGCAGTAGCTACCAGTGAACTAAAGACATCACTTATTTTAAACTTACAGCAGTTGTGTGTGAATACCCAACCTTTGATATAGATCAAATGGTTTTATCCTCCTGAGGGCAGTCTGATTATTTAATAGATATATGTTGTATGTATTTATTAAAGACTTCAGTAAGGCTCCTTGTAACTCTGCCACACATATGCTGTATTTCACTGCGAGGTATTGTATCTGCCCACCTTTCATCAGGTCCAGCCACAGGAAACCATGGGGCTAACATCAGCTTGAAATCAACTGGTTGTAATTGTAAAACATGAAAGTGCATGCTGAATAAGACACCATGAATAGAAAGAAATATAACTCACCCGTCTGCTATCCAGATGAACACTTGAGATTTCAGTGAAGCATGTACAACCTTTTCAGTTACTGGTTTCATAGATCTACTTTCATAAACACAGAAAGAACATTATGGATGCTGCTTTTATAACTGCAACAATCTGTCACAAAGGTAAAAGATGAATCTAAAATGTCCCTGGCGCTGAGAACTGCCAGCCCTGCCCTGCATTTATTCTGTCTGTTCAAATAACTACAAGACTAGGTAATAGGAAAAAATATCCTTGTAGTTCAGACACATAATCCACTGACATTTATATAATCAAATCAGGCTTTGTTCCTTCTTCCATTATTGCTGGTTCATGTCACAAGAGAGTTGAATAATATTTGATAAATTTTGTCTGGCACAGGAGCTTGGAGACTATTATTACCGTAGATCAAACATGACTCCTTAGATCATATGGATAGATATCAGTGTATTGGCGTCATTATTTTGTATCATGGGGTGTGATGTAGCATTTAATTATACTCCAAGGCTGTTTGAACGGTGCCCCAACTTCACTGTCTGTGTAATTCACAGCTTTGTAATCGCTGCCAAGTTAGAACATGCAGCTGAGAAGACATTTAATTAGCTATGAGGTTGAACGTTTTTGCTCATAACCCCTCCTCTATTTACCACCTCATCTCCTCAACTACTAGACCATTTAATTGTCCCAAAAGGTAAAATATAGTGAAAAAGGTAGATCAGGAGGGGGAAAAAATTGATTCTGTTGACTCACAATTTTCCCTCATGGCCTTAAATCTTCAAGATCATTGATTGAAGATAGCTCTTTTACCAGATACCGATAGTGTTTGATTGGATAATAGTGTCCTCATAAATCGTGGTAATGATTTCTCTGGAAAGCTAAATGGTAATCCAATAGGTATCATTAAGCTCCTTTTAATTGTACTCCTCCCAAAGGGGAGCAAACGGCAAAGATAAACAGAAATGGTGTTATCCTTAATATAGTTGTGCCCTGTGAAAATTGTTTACGAATTAACCACATGTAAGTAAATTTTTGCCCGCTATCTGCTGTCACATTCACAAGTTGTGTTTCACTGATTAACGATGCCATACTGGCTGTGCTCATTTCCATTGTAAAGGTATTCAGTGGCGGTTGAACATAGATCTGGAAAAACAATCTAATACGGGGTGCATACTGTATATCAAGACAAGACACTACTGGGACAGTAAATTATGTTTATGTGAAATTCCATGCAACAGTTTCACGGAAATGATCAAAAATTCATCTCCAAAAGCTATATAATATGCCACATCTCGGGTAATCTATTTTTGCACACCAGTCATTACGGGAATCCTTGGCAGCAAATAGAGAGAAACGCAAGTGCTAGGTGCTGACAGAAAGCAGATCTATAATGTCATCTCTCCTTTTCATATTTCCATCACAACTATGTAATTATGATTGGATTCCTCCCCAGTTTCTCGGCAGAGGTGGTAATATGAGGCTCGTTATGATGGCTGTGTTGGAGGTCAAAGGAAAGACAGTCTGTTGGCCTGACCTTAGATGAGCCGTGTAGTCAAACACATTGCCTGCTTTATAAATCGGCCACCCAACAGCTGCTGTACTAAGGCACACAGCCGGTCTGCTCTCCTTTGCTTACATTTATCCGCCTCTTATTTTGACACAGCATGGTTTATTTAACATATAGTGCTTATAGGCCAGTTCGCAGCATTTTATCACATAGTGACAAGAATAGATTTAACAGTGAGAAGCCGGTGCCAAGAGGGCTCTAACACGCCGACCGTGTTTGCTATGCTATGTCTACTATCCCACACACCTCTTTGGCCAAACGCAGGACAACTCCTGGGATAGTGCTACATTTTTAATGAAAGCAGAGTGTTTGATCTGCCAATGTTTATCGTTTTTGATGTTAACTGACACAGCAGAGAGCTACCAACTCTCAACGTAGTCCAACATGAGGGTAGATTAATTCATTATCCTTTAACAGGGGGAGGATCGTGGTTGGGGAGTTCATCTTGAAGGTCTGATTGACCTGCTACTACCTGCTCAAAACACGCCACCTCTCGGTTTCTGCTCTGCATCCTCTCTGGGGAAATGTAGGAGATAGGTAGGAGGAATATGTGAAGCAGCACCATCTTAATTGTCTTCTTTTACAGGCATTGTTGTGTAGCATCACACCTTTGAGTGCTTTGTATACTGTATCCCACTCTGCTCGTAGTACCTAGATGTCACCATTTCATTTGCTGTTTATTAGACAGAGGCTGAACAGGGAATAAACTGAAACTCTCGTCAAATTAAA
>JAQQAE010000203.1:0-30029 GCA_029823295.1 Pseudamia nigra | reverse complement strand
TTCAAGTGAAATGGTTCTGAGGCTTTTGAGCATGCTGATGCAGGCAGTGTAGACAACATAGATAATGTGGACAATGTGGACAATGTTCATGACATGGACATGGACAATGAGCCAGTTTGATTGATTCAAGCCAGCTGAACTAGCATATTAGCCAGCTGAACTAACAGGTTCTGGTGAATTAAAAAGTGGCTAAATTCACCTTGTTTTATATCAATAATAAGCAACTGTGTGAGTCACTTATTACTAAAACCCACTAACAGAGCTACTGCTGTTTGATGTGCCATGACTAATTTATTGCTGAACAGAAGCAACCAACAACAGGAGAATTATGCATTTAGTAGCGAGAAGGGGGATGTGCATGTTGCATGTTGTTTATTTACTACTAAATCGATGCGCTTTGGGCATGAGAAGAGACATGAGACTAAAAGTGTACCAATATGGCAAGGTGAAGGCTTTGAAAGTAAGTATGTGGCACCTGCCTAAACACTGTGATCTACAAGGCAAACATATTGTTCTCATCAGGTGAATGCAGTGCTGCTTAACTCCTCCCTCTTCTCATTATTTAGAGTTTATTATCATGAAATCATCTTAGAGGACATTATCTCTGCCTAGGGGACTGCAGTCACATTGCTCTGCATTCTTTATATTCAGCTGAAGTGTGACACCCAGATATGCCTGTTCGGTCCAATTTATGATGTAAAAACCAAAATGGTTTGGAAATTTTCACCAAAGTCTAACCTTTAACTAATACTTAACATAAAAAACAACAAATTGACAAAATAATCAAGAGAATAAAAGAAAATTAACAAAATAAACATGTTTTAAAAAGCTCCATTCCCTACCCTAGGTTTGGGAACAGCAGTCCTAGAGAGTTTGGAAAAATGGTATGTCAGTTCTGCTGATGTCTATAGTAACAGTAGCCTCCAATTTGACTTTCCCTCCACCAAACATTGGTTTTCTGTTTTTTTCCTCTTTTTGGCTTCTCTTTGACCTCCTTAAAAGAACAAGCTATGTTTCCCAGGGCCCTGCTATTTGAAGCTCATAGTTTTGGTCATCCAAAGTTTTCTGTTCCAACTCAAGCCGTTCAGACACTGTCCCCACTTACATATCCACAATGGCAGGGTCCTGGGGGCCAGACCATAGCTGCCCTACACTCTGCCCGCAGTTGAGTTGCCTCTGGCAAGACTAGTGCATGCTTTGTGTGCTGGTTCTGGCCGCAGATCAGGGAAACCCCACAGTCTCTCCATAGTGAATGTCAAACACCCTGCCAAGACCATTATGCATCCCTTCAATGGTGGTGAATAGCAGCACACTACAGTACAGACAATTTGAAAGATGTGCGATTCACCCAGGGCTATGATGCGAGACCATGACACAGATACCAGTGCCGGTGAACTGAACTAATCCCTGACATGGTTTGTCGGTGTTGTGTCTGCGACGTTTTTCTGATGGACAACAATAAAACAAACTGAGATAAACAAAAAGTGCCCTACGCAAGAAATAGGAAAACATGGAAAATTATGTCCCTTGACACAGTTAGTGAGTAAAGTCCAAGTAGGAGTTAGGAAAAAAATCATAATTATTCCACTCGGTGAAATGTAGCGTTTAATGACTCGGTGTGACTGACAGCAGGAAGCCTACACATTTAATGCTCTTACATATGTGGATTAATGCTCTTTTTATAATGTCACCGCAGAGTTCACAGTACATCACACCACACTGACCTGATAACCTCTTAAGACACAAAATCAATCCTGTTTGCTCTTCTACTGAGCTATTACAGTTTGCAGTGGGTAAAATACCACACTGTGAAAATAACCCACTAGAAAAAGAAGAATAAAAGTGAAAGTATGTAGGTATTACCAGGAAAATTCATTAAACTATGAAAGGAAAAGTAGTCTGTCAGTGTTCCACCATTATTTATGACGCTTTTGGAGTCATGTTACTGCTCTGGATGTTTTAGGTTGAGCCCGTTTTCAGCTTTGTGACAATGCATTTTCCAGCTAATCCAAGAGGAGTTTATGTAGCTTAAGAAGGAAGAGAACTTTCCCAACCCATAAAGGAACACTAAATCCTTCAATTTATCACAAACATTCATAATTGCTGCATTTGGAAATACTGTACATGATTCTCACTCAAACGGAAAGGGGTGAAAAGCTGCAAGTAATGCTGTCAGACAAAAGGTAAAGGAGTAAAAAGTTTGACATGTAGCAACTAAAAGAGTAAAAGACAAAGTTTCCAGTAAAACTCAAGTACATTTACGTACATATACGTAAGTAGAGCTAAGTCACAAAACAATGATTAGCGGTATGAAATTTCATAGTCATATTTAATGATGATGACACATTGTCAACACATTTTCTTTACTCTTTTCCAATGTTTTTATTTAATTCTAGTGTGTATTGAACATTACACATTATATTGACGCTAATCATCACTCTGATACGAACTCTGATTGTTCTCATAGAGAGCACAATTCGAAACATCAAATTTAGAATTCAGTATGTAAATGCAACATTTTTTTGAACTTGCTGCATTTTTATGTCATTTTTATCTTATGTTCTCTTGCATATATTTTTTATAATTTTGCTTCTTTTAATGTCAGTTTAATATTTTTATGTTGTTTTTACCTTGTGTGTAGATTTTTTTTACATCATTTTGTCTTTCTGCATCTTTCATCATTGTCTTTTTGCATAATTTTTATGTATTTTGTGCAGTTTTTCACTGTCCCTTGTGTCTTTTTGCGTCATTTTTGTCTTGCAATGAATCATGTTTTTTCCATCTTTTCCACCATTTTCATCTTGTTGCTGAGATTTCTAAGCCATGTAAAATAATGACTGGCATTTATTGTGATCATTATCCACATGGAATGATTGGGAGAACATTTCCAACCATACTTCTCTGGTATAAAGTACATCAGATTTTAGCAGAGTACTTTTGTATTCTATTTTTGATGATAGTTATTTCAATTTATGGCTCCATTAGATACATTAACAGCACCTTGTATCATAAGACTGTGATATGCTATGAAATTATGTAGCCATGAAAAATGCCACATTGTGGGATGCAGTCATACTTTATCCATTTGATTATACAATAACATTTGTAATATTTTGATACGATCTACCACAGTATTTCTGAAGGTTTTCTTCACTCAAATGCCGAAATATTGGAAACTAACCTTTAAGAATAAACTGCCATAATGATTTTAAGTAAATGTATCCAATTACTTTACTCTTCAAATGTTAAAGATAATTAGGTTTGTAAAAATTGAGATTTAATTTGTTTGTTTGATTTTAATTTTTTTTAATTTAATGACAAAATGAGGAATAGCAAAAAAAAAAAAATTGAAAACATTAACAAAAACAACCAAATCTCCTAAAATAAACAATATGATCCAGAAAGCGAACAAAATAGTGAAAAGATGAACAAAAATTAGCAGTATAATGGACAAAATGGACAAAACAATCACAACAATAAACAAAAATACAATGAAATGAACAAAATGAATAGATTAATATGAATAAAAACATTTCCACAACCTATTAGGGGTCATCATCCTAAATTTAAGAAAGGCAGATCTCCGAAGACATATGAAGATAATTCTGCAATGTGTTATTGTAGCTGAATTTAATGAAAATTTCTCCTCCTGATGCTGTTTTTCTGATGTTACAACAGAGAATTACATAAACCATTGTGTCTCCTTTAATGGCAGTGTCCTAAGTTGACTCCTTTCGTAAGTTGCCCGTGCCACAAACTGCAACTCTGACAGAAATAAAGGTTAACTGTTATCGCCATCGGACGGAGTGCAACATCTGTGTGGAGATTTAAAACACATCCACAGTTTCCCAGCACTCCCACAGTTCGGTGGCAGATTGCGGCAGTGTATGTCAAGATGAGTCACATCAGCAAGCAGGCAGCTGGCAGCCTCGCACTATCAGCCGATCCCCTTAATCTGACGATTAGCCTTCAGTGATCCCATCAGGACTGCCTGGATCTGGGGTGCAGAGCCTAAAGGTTTATCCCACAAGTCAGCCCTCCTCACCCTGAACGCTGCACGCACACAATGCGCCACAAGAACATGCTTGTACAGGACACCCAGAATTGGACCTGCACAATTTGGTAGAAAAGTCAAATTGTGCAGAATTTTAAATGATTTTTCAGGGTGTTTTTGTCACGAGCAGTTAAGCCACCTATCACAAAAGTAGACAGTATGGAGAGCTTTAAATGGTCGGATATCATGGCAAGTTTCAAGGGAACTGGTTCCTACACTGTCAGGCTGTCGCATGGAAACCCTACATGTGCAGGCCATGCACACACTGAACTACAAAACTAATATCCTTTTTTGTGCATAATCACTTATGTGAAGTGTAATTGTCTGATTTCAGTTATTACAGGTGTTTCTGATATTATGTATAAAGTTACAAAACAACTGGGCGCAATTTAAAAAAAAAACTTTTAAGCAATAAGTTTCTAGGGGGCTTTTATTTTGTAAGGTGGAGGGAGTGTCAGATTGTAACTTAAGTTGTCATTTAAATGAGATGTGGAAAAATAAGGTTCCAGGTATTTTTCTATTATAGAAAAAGCAGAATATTTTCAAATTCTCACTCAAAGGAGAAAATGACAGGTAAATGACATGGATTTCTGGATAATACAAACAGAATTGAACTGAGTTGAATTGATAATTATGTCACTACTGTCCAGTCACTGTCCTCATTCAGTCCCATAGGACCACCAGAATCACCAAGTCCGTCCTGGACATCCTGGAATAATCAGAGTCTGCATGATGCCATGATGAAAGGGGTGTGGTCAACAGCAGCTTATTTGAATTTAAATCAACAACCATGGTAACAGCCTGTTTGACAAAGAACTGAGAACCAGGAGGTGAAATGGAGGATATCTGTTTTATTTTAAGGTGAAATTTAAAACACACATTGAGCAACAGCCTGGTACTTTCTACAGCTAAGGTAAATAAAGGTCTCAGCTGCTGTTTAAGGACACATAGTAAACATTTCTTATGCTAATATGCTTATATTGTTACTTTTAAAAGGCTTTGGGGGCAGGAGCTTTCATTGTTTTCTTACTTATGCACTTCCTCCATTATTGTGTTTAGACTTATACTGAAGCCTAGTACTAATCAGTGAGAGTACACATCCCAATAATGCAACTTTTTATAGTACTCATTAGTACAACTGGGCGATCGATCCGTATTTATTATTACTGTGGCTTTTGATCTTTTAAAAATCAAGAAATTAGAGAGACAAGGTCTTCTGTATTTTTATATCTTTTACTAGATCCTTTTATTTTTTTGCACGTTTCACTCCTTTTTCTTTTTCAACTTTGGCATGTTTGAGACTTACTTTTACATCATTTTAATCTTTAACATTACATTTTATCTCTTTTATTTACTAAATTAAAGCCACATAAAATCATCTGTAACTTTCACTCAGGACCAATTAAGCCAGCCTTTTTTCTGTGTCTTTTTTCATGTATTTTAGGATGTTTACCTTGTTTTGACCTTTATCATCATTTTGGTCTTACAGACTTTTAAGTTTTTTAAAAACTTTTATATATTTCAGTTTTTTCAGCACACTGTTTTTATCTTTTACCTATAAATTAATGATCTGGTTTCTTCAACTTTCACCCAGGACCAGAAAAATAAGCCTTTATACTTGAATAAAATCATGACTTGACTTATATCATGGTAATTATTGCTGTTGACTAATATGAGAACGTGTCACCAAGCCCTACCCATAAGCTGGAGTGTCCCCTTACTGATGTATGTGGAACTTTGGTGCTACTTCAAGAAGGCTGTGGCAGTGATATGTGTTGTAGAGGTCAGACAAAGGAGTTAGGGGGGCAACTTCTGTTCTCTTCTAACACACGGGGTAAAGACAGGAGGGGGGATGGGGTTGGGGATTGGATAGCAGCCAAGTGACATGCCATGACAGGCTTCAAGGCTTCCTAAAGTAAGAACGCACAGACAGCAAACACTCACCCACAAATACGCACACGTGAGCACATTCAGCCAGTGTGTACGCACACCCACATGATTATATACCTGTCAAATGGTGGATCTAATGACTTCAAGGACACTGCCAAAATCCCACAACTACCATTTGGTAGCATTTGCATACCGCATGCAAAGAAGATATTTGTTCTTGTATCTGTGCAACTGCATGCAGCCATAGTATGTTTCAGAAACCAGTTATATGAGTATTTCAGCGGTTTGCTTTGTTCGTCGGGGGAGTCAAAAAACTAAAGGTTGACTGGATTTTTAAACTCCAGTATCACAACCATATTTCTGTAAAATGTAAAGGAAATTTGACACAAATTTTTGACAAGATGCAAAGAATGTCAGGGGCTTTATGTGTGTTTCAATAAACGGATGTGGAATGAATAATCTAGGCTGTGTAAAGTTGTCAGAGGGTGGTGCAAACAGGTGATCAATCAGTAAAGGTCCCACACTGAGACATGTACATTTTTATCTGTTGCTTACATGTGTGTATGTAATACCTCTGTGTGGGCATTTGGCTAAATAAAGTGTCGATTTACTATGTTCTTCTTTGTTTTCCACTCTGATCTTACTGCAAAGTCTTGTCACTGTTCACTTTTCATGAGAAAACATTCTGATTAGTTGATCCATAGGGCATTCCCAAGGTGACCTGCAATCAGTTTTTACTACGAGGCTGCTGTAAACACAGGATTGTGTCGCTTTCATGGACAATTTTCTGTTAAAAATATCATCCTGTATATTGGCAGCTGCTCATGGGAAGCAGGTTAATTGTAGCTGGAACAGAATCAGAATGTTCTTAAATTGCCAAGTATGTATACACATTCAAAAAATTTTACTTGACATGAAGGTGCACTCATATTGAAGCACACCAAAATGACGCGGCAGCTGTCTGTGGCGCCTCATTCTGTGGCACTTCATAAGAGTGAAGTTCCGTGCATACCAGTTAATCCGTTTACCAATCAATCGATCAATCTCTACAAAACATTTCATTTTTGATCATTTTATTGACCTTTGTTAACTTATTTCCACTTTGTTGAATATTTTGTTCATTTATGCTCATTTTGTGAATTGTTTGGGTAATTTTTGATCATTTTCCTTAATTATTGTGTTCATTTTTGTGTATTTTCTTAACTCCATAACAGGTAGGGCTTGGTGATATGGACAAAAATTAAACCTAAGGTTTTTCACTGTGATGGATTCATGATTGTATGTTGTATTGTTTTTTTTTTTCCTGTTAGCACAAATTTAATTTACTGTAAAAGATGCCAAACTAGTTTCCTCTACAAGGTATATGTGCAATACCAACAGTAACAAGATGAAGACTGGATAAAATTAGTTTCCTTTTGTTTAACTGACAGAAAAATATACTCTCTATACCTCATGACTATACTCTCTGTATAGTCATGAGGTTTCGGCCTCGAATTGTGAAGCGCCTAGAGATAATCAGCGATTATGATTGGCGCTATAAAAATAAAGATTAAATTGAAGATTGAAAAACACTACTTCATTCAGGCACTGACTGAAAAAAACTGGATTTTTCAAATGAACTGGATATATTCCACAGCCCCTCCGGGAGATATACAATTTCCAAAAGGATAAGAAAGAAAGGCCCAATCTGTCTTAATATTTTCCAGCACCACCAACTGCATGATGAATTTGCTTATATTGCTTTTCTTCCCAAACTAAACAGACTTATTTTACTGACTGAACTTCATCTGAACAACATACTGTACAAAGCACAAGGAGAAATATAACAAATAACCTGCAGTGCACAGTATAGAAGCAGAGTACATCGTAAGAACCAGACATTTTATGCATCAAGGTCTTCAGTTTTGGATGTGTCATGGACACAGGAAAGAAGCGATGGGAAAAAGGAATGCTGAAGGCAATTACCTCCATGACTCCTTATCCTTGGGTCAAAAGGGGACTGGCCATAAACGCCACACCAACAGACACAGACCTCTGACCATGCAGACCTTGTTTTACTCTCCCTGCAGCCACTAATGTCAGCTGATGGAAGAGGCCCTGGCTGTTTAAATGTACAGCACAATGTCATTCTGTGTCACGAACAATGCTTGAATTCATCGAAAAGCACAAGGAGATAATAATACTCTGGCTCTTTTTCAGGAATATGAAACAGAAGCAGCTAAATGTGTCATCCGAAAATGATAATTTCTGAATACTGTTGGACTCTGTTTTAATTCAGTTATTTGTACAGGTGTAACGCTTCAACTATTACCTGCCTGTTGTCAAAATGATGATCTCAGTGCAGCAATAATTCCAAGCGGCGACACTCAAGATGCCATTTTTGCTGATGAACGTGTTTGACAAGCTCAACAGGAAGAGGCTATAACACTCACTTGCCAAGATGACAGTGACTACCCTGTCGCTGTTAGACACAATGAATGCCAAAGGCAGGTTTCAATCTCATAAAACCCACAGTAGAAGTCCATTTTATTCTAGTTATTTGTTATAATTTAAGGCAGCTGTGAGTGACAGAAAACGTTCAATCTAATTATAAAGACAGAACACAGAAATGTAAACATTACTGTGAAAAAGTCACCATTTAATGGCTCAAAGCAAACAGACTAGGTTTTTCTTTTCCATTCATGGCCTGAAAGGAATTTTTCAGCTGTTACAGTGCAGCTTGAGGAGAACTGAATGAAACGGTCTGGGGTGAACCATTGTGATTTAGGGATCACGAATGCGTCATACGTGCATTTTTTTGGTAAAATATAGGTCTGACGCAAGTGAATTTTTCCAAAGACTTTACACGATCTTTTCAGTTTTCGTTACCTACGCGATGCTAACGTATATAGGTGTGTTTCTGAGTCTCCATCATCCACGTAAAAAAACCCACCCACCCCTCTAAGTCTGCGAGTTGGACGCGCCCAAGATGATGTTACGAACAGCCCTTTAAAGTCGCTCTACTTCCGAGATGAAGTAAAGTCGAGCTCCACCGCGCACGGGCAGACAATCCACCCCCTGAAAACTCCCTTCTAGACAGGCTATGTTCACCGAATACAACCGCACTCTGGGATGTTTTATGGCGTCGGAAGCGAGAGAGTTTTATTTTTGTCCAAATCTATGTAGGACGTGGCGACTGCACTGAAGTAGCCTAAATTAGGTCCATTTGCGGCAAAAAAGAAACGTGCAATTATTTTTAACACTGCGCAAAAAAACAGCATCCTGGACTACTCTTTTGAAACAGGAATGGTTTATCCTCCCGAAGGTTTATTCTACATCGAAATGGATCAAGCACCGCCAGGTAAGTTAAGGTTAAACATAGC
Organism: Pseudamia nigra; assembly: GCA_029823295.1. Taxonomy (NCBI): domain Eukaryota; kingdom Metazoa; phylum Chordata; class Actinopteri; order Kurtiformes; family Apogonidae; genus Pseudamia; species Pseudamia nigra. The sequence continues at coordinate 20,723 of JAQQAE010000203.1, read as the reverse complement.
CATTGTCTGAGCTGTGGGGGGTCAGACAGGCTTTTATGCATTTGTTCCTTTTTCGTTTCATCTGGCATCCTTTCACTAATGTCTAAAAAGAGGTTGACATGTTCTAAAAGCTGTGCAGGTGTCAGTAAAGGGTTCTAATGGACGGGTCCTCTGCGCTGCGCTCCCCGGTGCCATTGCCCAGGCATGCATAGCGCAATTCACTTGCCAATTACGTAATACTTTTCGGCGAAGCAGCGCAGAGGCAGAGCCTGCTTTCTTTTGTCCCAGCTCCTGAGACAAACTTGGGACAGAAACGCACGGGGTTTTCTGCTTTTAGTCACAAGGCGCATACAGATTAAGTCAAGGTGTGTAACAGTCGAGGGCGCTTTGAAGGGAACGTAGCGGAGAGTGCGTTAATGAACGCCGCATGAAACGACCGCTTTGTTCTCCTCTGCAGCCAGCCGTGCTTAATTTGTGCGCTAGCTCTGAAAGTAGGCTAGAGGCGACCAGACTAGACAGATCGTCTCATGACTTAACTCCGGCAACTCACGAACACTTCGTCTTTTTATTTACACTTGTTATTTGACCGTGACGTTATTACAATTGTCATTACAGTTTTAACACTCGGACGCTATTTCGGCATTTCTCCACTTGGCTTATTCAAAGTAATTACCCACTTAGATTGTTTCCAGTTGCACATTCTGCACTTATATGTATATATAAATGAGGAAACCATTTCCATACGCAGATAAATGCTATTAACACCACATATATTGGGACACAAATCTGAATTTAATATACACAAGGGGCACTTTTTTGTGTTTTCTTGGTCACACATTGTGAAAAGCAGACTCCAGCTCAAATGTTTTTCTTGTTTTATCCCCATATTCCGTGGCTCCTCTGTGTTGTGGTATGCGCATATGGGTTTTTGGAAGCCAGTAGTTTCTTGGCAGCAGACTGAAAGAAGGGGAAGGTGTGCAGATTTAATTTTGCTGAGTTCAGGAGCCGCAGCTTTTCGTTTCTGCCTGCCACTGCTGCTGCTGCACCTGCCTTTTGTTTATTTTAAGGTCAGAAAAAGAGGAGAGCGGATGGTGGGAGAAACCCACATTTTCTCCTCTGTGAGGGTGCTCTTGTATTCTCCCTAACTGCCTCATGAAAGGCACTTTTGTCCTGCAGTGAAATATATCGCCTTTACCTCCTCTTGATGCGGTTTGCCCTTCTTTTTCATTTTTAGTTAAACGCTTAGTCTTCGAGCCAGACTCCTTTTTCCTTCAACGTTGATGGAAAACTTATGAGGATCTGTAAAAGTGCAATGATTATACAATAACAGCCCTGGTCCAAGGACCTTAAAAATAATTTATGGTGCTCTTAATGCTTTTAATACAACTCAGGACATTGCCAAAGGCGGATGAAAAGTTTACAGATCTGAGTTTTGTCCACATTGCTGCAGCTGCACACAATTAAACACTTAATTCTGGGAATATTTGGAATAATGTTACAAGTGACTCCCAACATTTCCTCCCTAATTACTAATCACACTTAAGATCCCGATAATGACCTACAGAGTGATGCCTGTTGGAAACATGTCTGGGCTAGTCCACAGATCATGAAACACTGTTAAGGAGTGGGGGGTGAGGGGTGGGGTGTGACACTATTTAATTTACATTACATGCACACACCATCCTTGACTTCAGAGGTCACAGCTGTCTGATTTGTAGTTCTTTACACCAGATATATATATATATACACACACAAACAAAACTATCATCCTGTTCTTACAGTATGTCTTGCTTCGTTGTGTCCTTTTCAGCTCTCCCACCCAGGTCAACAAAGCCAGTGTCTTCCACCATCAACAACAACTGCCTTTCACCACCTGTGTACTCACTACAGGACGCTGAATGGTACTGGGGAGACATAACAAGGTAAAGTATCTTCATATCCACATTATGTCCAACTCATATGTGCTGTTTCATCATTTCATGGATTAATGTGCTGCAATCGGTGACTGTTAACTGATTTTCCCTCAGGGACGAGGTAAATGAGAAGCTCCGAGACACACCTGATGGCTCCTTCCTGGTGCGTGATGCCTCCACAAAGCTGCAGGGCGACTTTACGTTGACATTAAGGTATGCAGAAGAAAAAGAGGCCCATCCCTTCAGAGCATTTGTTCATGAATCTGCTTATTTTTAATCATTTTGGTGTGCTCAATTTTGTTCATTTTGTTGCTGTTCTCCTCAATGTGTAGCTAACATTTGTTCATTTGCAGTCGTTTTTATTTCTTCAATTTGGTGTTTATTTCAATAGATTTTTTTGGTCACTTTGGCGATAAATGTGATTATTTTGTTCATTTTATTGCTATTCTGCTGATTATCTTGCCAACTTTTATTCATTTTTCAATCAGTCAGTTGAAAATTTTGTTAAATTTGGTGACTTTGGGCATTTCTTGCTCACGTTGTTGATCATTTTGTTGGTTTTAATTACTTTTTGGACATTTTGTTGGTAAATCTGCTCATTTTTGTACATGTTGTTGTTTTTTTTACTTATTGAGCCAACTTTAGCTACAACCCCAAAAATGGAAAAGCCCAGATCACATGAAGAATACCATTTTAAAAAATAATGACATGTTCTCAAAATGTAGTCATTATGGACTTGACTTATTTCATGTTTTTTGGGGGCAATGTCATTTTATTTGAAACTCCATAGCCATTCTTCTAATTCAGGTCTGATTCAGGGCAATTAAGAGCTAAAAATCACTTAAAATCATCCAAAAACAATGTGATTTTTGATGATTTTAAACATGATTAAGATTATAAGGAGCATAAGAGGAGATGTTTGGACTTCCAGGAAGACCTGTTGCCTGTCACTACTTTGCCATTATATATATATATATAGAAATTTGTTGGAATCTTCAAAAATGCAGTTTCTCATATGCAGGTAGTAAAGGACTGGATATCCCCCACACTTTAATAGCTCATATCAGCACTACAGCATTTGGATGAATGGATATGCATAAATGCCTCGAGTGCAGCGCCTTAAACTGACCTACGCCAGTTCTCCAGCTCTGGGTAGGACCGGATCATTAATATGTAAGACATGGGATCAGTAAGGAAAACATTTGTCAACCACTAACGCACACAGCTATAGTTACAAATACAAGTACAAACTTTCCTCTGTTTTAAGGATGCTTTTATCTTAACCTGAATCCACTTCTTTGATGTTGGAGGCATCTGAAATTAATAATCCCTTAGTGGAAACCTGGATTACATTCCAACCAAACAATATAATGTTGATTTAATGAAGAAATGAATACTGTGTTTTCAAAGAGGGCAGATGTAGAGCTTGCATTTGCATGTGTTAGTAGTTGACTAGTTTTCCCGCTGATCCTGAGTCTGTATGAATGCCATGTTCCTAATATTTATTATCCAGGCCCGTCCAGAGCCTGAAAACCAGCACATGCCAGCCTAAGGTGTGGAACTCTAAATTTTTAGGTATATCCGTACATCCAAATGCTGATATGAAGCATTAGAGAGGATATCTAGTCCTTTACTTACTGTGTTTGAGAAACTTTATTTTTGAGGATTGCAGTTTTTCCTGCATATTTAATGATAAAGTGATGACGCACAGGCTGTCTTTCAGCCTGATGGTCTAAACCTCTCCTCGCATGCTCCTTATGAACCAACTCATCTGTTCGCATCAGCTGTTAGAAATCACATTTCATTTTGACTGGCCCCTCTCTGAACTACTTCTGTTCTTTAAGCAGACCTAAGTTTGAGGAACGGTTGTATATTTTCTAATAAAATGAAATCAACCAGACAAAACATGAAATATATTTTGTTCATTCTGTCAACAATGAAATTCAAATCAATGCTTGGTATTTTCAGTACTGTCCAAACTTTCTCTGATTTTGGGGCTATAAATTCTCACATTTAAATTTAGTACTAAAAGTCTAATTTTGGACTTTGCTTTCCTTATTAGGAAAGACGGGCACAACAAGCTCATTAAGATTTACCACCGTGACGGGAAGTACGGCTTCTCGGACCCCCTCACGTTCAACTCGGTCGTGGAACTTATCTGGCACTACCAACACCACCCTTTAGTCGAATACAACGCCACACTGGATCTGATGCTCACCTATCCTGTGTCCCGCTTCCAGCAGGTTAGTGTCAAGCTGAAGACAGACTTTGACCAATACTATTACAGAGAATTTTTTAAGAACATTTGGATTTTTGGCATCAGGTGAAGGAGGATACAGTTGACGTCGCTGGAAGGAAACTCAAGGAGGTCAACAGTCAGTATCAGGAGAAATCGAAGGAGTTTGATCGGCTTTATGAAGCGTTCACTAAGACCTCACAGGTAAACACTTGCCTGGACTCTAAAAGACACTTTGAACATGTTTCCTTAGCTCACCTGTTCTAATTGGATCTATTCTTTGTGGAGCAGGAGATCCAGATGAAGCGCACTGCGATTGAGGCATTCAACGAGACAATGCTGATCTTTGAGGAGCAGTGCCGCGAGCAGGAGCGCTACGGCGAGGAGTTTGAACGAAACAATCAGTCAGAGAGTGCCGACAATGATCTGGAAAAGTAATTTATAACATCACTATCCCAAAAATAAAGCAAATTTTAGCTGAAATGGTTTAAATTTCAGGAGTAGTTTTTTGTCCTCCCACTCCATTCTGACCTGTGACCTTTGCTTTTCCTCCCCAGCTTCCTGATAAATTACGAGAAGCTGAAATGCCGTCTCGGGGAGATCTATGACAGCAAAATCCATCTAGAGGAAGACTTGAGAACCCAGGTGGAGGACTACAGAGAGACGGACAGGAAGATGAACAGCTTGCGACCTGACCTCATCCAGCTACGCAACATCAGAGACCAGTATCTGAAGTAAGTACTGTCAGAATGCCTGGTGACGTTTATGGTAAATTACTTGAAGCCCATAAAAAAAGATGTGTAGCTGCTCTGTGACTATTATTACACCCTCAAATTAAACCAGTCATTGCTCCTTTCCCTCTCACAGCTGGCTTAATCACAAAGGCGTGCGGCAGAAACGCATAAACGAATGGCTGGGGATACAAAGTGATAGTCTAGATGAGTAAGTTATTATTCTTTCAAGATGCTACATTTCATATTTCAAGTTGTGAAACAGACACAGAGTAGGTACACCTGTGTTACAATGTGACTTTTTTTCAGCACATACGTGTTGAAGGGCGACGAGAAGAATCTGCCACATCATGACGAGGCGAGCTGGTTCGTGGGAGAACTGAGTCGGACCCAGGCGGAGGAGATGCTTCAGGGGAAAGCTTCCGGAACGTTCCTGGTCCGCGAGAGCAGCAAACAGGGATGCTACGCCTGCTCCGTTGTGTAAGTGGAACCTCACTGAAATGTATTTTACATATGTACCGGTAATCGACAATTTAGGGAGATCTAATTGTTCATTTTGCTGATCATTTTTGTCTATTTGGAAGATACTTTTATTTACGGCTGCAACTAACAATTATATTAATAATCGATTAATCTGATGATTTTTTTTTTTAAATTCATCGATGAATTGGATTTAAAAAAAATTATTTTCCACATCTTTACTCAGAAATAAAATATGTTAAATTGACAGAGCGAAGTGCAGTGGGGGCTTGTGTTAGATGCAAGTTTGTGTAACTCCCAAGTTACGCTAAAGTGGTCGAGTGTGACTCAGGGCCAAGTGATGCTGGCCCACTCCAGTAGTGGAGTGTTTATCGATGCCAAGTAGGGCCACGGATGTGGCAAGTGTGTACATCACCACCGTGTGACGATCATGAGTAAAACTAGGCTACACATTGGGATCGGTGACACGGCTGTACTACTAGCAAGACACACAATCCACTACCGTGACCACACCTGTGACTCCGGTAAGAGCAAACGAAGGTGGACTGTACATCTATGTTGAACACAACAGGTGCTTCATCTTGAGACTTTGTCTTGTCACCTGATCAGTTTGCTGTTGTAACTGTTTACCACTGCATTCCCCCAGAGGCTAACACTAGCCTAGCCTTAAGCTACCGCTGCACGGCTGTTTACTTTCCTCCTGAGGTTAACACTGTTTCCTCTGCCTCTGTTGTGTTTCTGCACTATCTCCAGGCTACCTCTTCCTCTGCGAACTCCCTCTGCAGCTAGAGTTTTTGCAGGAGCTTTATTTCAGTCAGCTAGATTTGACAAAGCTGTGCAGAAGAATTAAACAGCTCCACAGCATAGCGCGTCATTCATTCATCACGCGACACAACACATCGATCATGGAATTCGTTGCCAAAGCCAATTGATTTTTGCAGCCCTTTTTTTGGCCATTTTGTTTGATATTGCAGAAAGTTTGGGAATTTTAAATTTTTATTTTTATTGAAATTTTGTTTAATTTTATTGAGAAACCTGTTTGTTTTGTTGATATTCTGCTGATTTTATAGCTAATTGGGGGTTTTCTGTAAATTTTATGTTCATTTTGGTGATTTTGGATGTTGGCATTTTTTTGTTTATTTTTGTCAGTTTTGTCGGTAGAGCTGCTCATTTGTATTCATGTTGTTGATATTTTGCTGATTATTTTAGCTAGCCTTTTTAAAAATTTTAATCGCTTTGTACATTTTTTTTGTTCATTTTGGTGAGTGTGGTCATTTTTTTCCACATCATCAAATTTCTGTGTGTGTGGTGTATTTTAACAAATTGCAGAAATGGAAAAAATGTGCAAGTCTATATTTAGAGAAGTACTTTTCTGTGGGTGGGGGTGGAAAACAAACAACTGTGCATTTTCCTTGATAACTAGGAAAGTTAAATTGTGGCAATATCGGTCACCACATTGTGACGCATCTTTCAGGTGAATGTCATCACGTGCTAATGTGAATATCTGCTCCCTTTATTGCAGTGTGAATGAAGAAGTGAAGCATTGCATGATCTACAGCACACCACACGGATACGGCTTTGCAGAGCCCTACGACGTCCACTGCTCACTCAAAGACCTTGTCCTGCACTATCGCCTGCACTCCTTAGCGCAACACAATGACGCCCTGGATGTTCGGCTGTCACATCCAGTTCACGCCAAAGCTCCAGCCACGCCCTCTCCACATGCAGAGGAACACAAACTCTTACAGACTCCAAAACACACAGCGGGGCTCCCACCAGCCGCCCCAGAAATGTAATCCAACGTTGAGAGACAAAAGGACATGTTTACTGTATCCTGCGAGAACGACTGCATCGAGGTGCATTGTGTAAAATTTTGCACTACAGTGATTCCATCAGTTTTTGTGAATGGAAGTTCACAGATTGAAGTGGGACCGGAACTTGAATGTCAGCTTAAACGTTTTTTGTTTGTTTGATTGTTTTTACTATTTTTGTTTTAAGAGACTGTTTAAGCTTTCGATTTTTTTTTTTTTTTTTTTTGTACTTCATCTATTTGTTTAACGGACACCTTTTCAGGAGGGGATATTACAACCGGAAAATCGCTCACTCACATCAGGTGCTGCACCTTTGTTTGACTTATTAAACCAGAGTTGATGTTTATAGACGTTTCTGTAGTTGAAATTTATTCTGTTCGTGCATCTATTAGGGGGAAAAATGGTGCTGTTAACAGGCTGATTCTATCATCTTGATTTGATTGACCAAACAATTTTTTGGGCTAAATACTACATACATGTGAATATATGAAACGTTGTGGTGCATCTTGAGTATTTGCCCCTTTCTTAACACACATTTATACACAGTGGATAATTATGTAGCATTGCGATCCTTTAGAGTACCATTGTAAATTGGTAAATACTTAATGTTATACCCACTGACCAAAGCACTTATTAGTGAGCAAAAATACATCCCCATTTATTTCGGAAACCTCATTCGGGCAAGAGGAGGGCAATTTATGTACACCTGCTGATGTGCTGATCAAAACATAATCTGAAGTACTGTATGTTATATTCTGTTACTCAAAGAAGTATAAGCTTTTTGTATTCTATATATATTTTTTCTATAAACATGCCACAAGATGAAAGCTTGAAGAAAGTGCAATCCAACAGTATTTCTAATGTTGCAATGTATGATGATGGTGGTGGTGGTGGTGAAGGTGACGCTGTTATGAGAGGTTGACATTTGCCACAAAAATGCACTCTCTTTGGTGGTGTTGGTATGATGTGGCCTCCGATGTTTGTGTGAACTGCCAGAGGTCCGGAAGTATCCTGCCTCCATTACTTGAACTGTGGCATTGCTCGAGCTATGAATGTTTTTCATGACATGCAGCCTACATAGCTTAAGAGGAAAGGAATCCATGTTGAACTTGGCACATTTTTTAAGTTAGAGGACAATAGATACTCTGTACAGAGAAACTGTAAAATGTATTTTGGAGGTTGGTTTATGGAAGGAGTGTGATTTAGCCTCTTATAAAATAACTCCACCGGGGGATTGAGAAAACACCCCGGGTGAAGCTAAGCAATGTGAGATCCTGACCTTTTTCTTGCTGAAAGACAATAAACTGATGAGGGTTTTGTCAACTTGTGTGAGCCACCTGATTTTTTTCATTGTCTGCTAACCATGAAGTGAATGACATTATTTATTCAACCTGTAAAGACAGAGACAGAAGATGTGTCTCTCATAATTAGTTTGATTTCTTTTTTTTTTTTAATTATTAGTCAGGCTTTCATATCAGAACAAATGTAACAAAATGCTTCGCTTTCTAACAAATGGGGCGCTAGTAAAAAGAATTGATGAACTGATGTACACATGCATTCATATAACCGAGGAAAAAGAAGTAATATTTTCCACTCAGAACTGCAGCGTCTTAAAAAAAGGGAAACAATATGGAGGATACAGATTAAGCATGACTAAATCAACCTGTCATATCCATATTCATGACATAGATGATGAAGGGTGTCCGTATGTTCTCAAAAGTCTGTTGTTTAGCCTTCAAAATGTAGGTTATTCACTCTAGAGGTAGCGTTAACATTTTATTTATCCACTGATTGGCACTATTTTGCTTTTAATCATATTCTGCCAGTTAAAGTTGAACAGTTAATGTGCCAACCTTGCATTTGTGTGGATGAAAAAGAATGAAATTGTCAATGATTTTAGAAAAAAACAACTAGATTGGCATTTTGACAACTCTGTGGCCAGTCATCTATGTCTTTGAGGGTTAATCTGAACTGTACACTTTAGAAAACGATGGGACAGCATAGACAACACACATATGTAAAACAGAAGCCAGTAGAAATCCAGTGGTGACTGATTAGTTTTTGAGTCATCAACTTAATTGACAGCTATTGCTATAATCAATTATTATCCTTAGTAGTCTCCTTTGCTTTAATTATTTCCAATATTTTACATTAATACTGAATATATCCAAATGAAAGAACACCTATGTCTTTGTTCTTTACCTCATGAGCCACAGTATGGATTTGTACAGTAGTTGTAGTAACACTACTGGGGCAGCTCACTCTGTATACACCCTTCCTCTGCAGTCTGTTTAGGTCTTTATAATAATCAATAAGTAATCCAAAAATTTGCAGATTATTCAACAATGAAAATAATCAGTACTGTTCAAGGCTGCCTTCGCTCAAGTCAGCTGGGATAGGCTCCAGCATCCCCCCCTGACCCCCGCGAGGATTAAGGGGTAGAAGATGGATGGATGGATGTTCAAGGCTATAACACATTCCAAGGATGGGACAATGTAGTCAGAAGGAGATAAAACTTTTAATAATGATTTGTTAATACTTTAATGTTGGTAATTGATGCCCTATCTGGCCTAAGAAAATTATTTACAGATTTAAAAAAAAAATGTATATTTGAATGTTCTGCACACAGTCAGGTGCAATTACTGCTTGTTGTTTTCTTTCTTTTGTTGCATGTTTTATTTATTTTGTTCATTTTCTTTTTATTGTGTTCACATTTACTTGTCTTCTTTTATTGTTAATTTTTCTCCTGAATATATTAGTATTTATTTTCTCTTTTTGTTACTGATATTGTTTACTTTTGTGATCATTTTTTAAACTTTTATTTGTTTTCTGGCTTATTTTGTTAATTTTCTTGAGTATGTCATTCATATCTGTTCATTTCCTTTATTTCATTTTCGTTCATTTTCCTGAATGTTTCAGATTCTTTCCTGTTCTTTTTGCTGATCTTGGTTTCCTAACTGTTTTGGTTGATTTTTGCTTGTTTTGTTTTTTTTTTAAGTATATATTTGTTTGGCTTATTTTGTTCTTTTCCTTGACTATTTCATTTATTTTTTAGCAGGTTCCTTTTTAAGTTTTCTTCATTTTTGTTAATTCTCCTAAATATTGTAACTTTTTTAGTTGCTGGTCTTGTTCATCGTTGCCACCGTTAGTTTCATATTTGTCAGTTTTCCAAATTCTTTTTGTTAATTATTGTAAATTTTGTTAATTGTTTTTCCATTTTCTTGATTGTTTTGTTCATTTTCCTGATTATCCTATTCGTCAGCAGTTCATTAGTAAGACGGAAAATAAAGTGTTCAGTGTTCAAACATTCAACAATACACAATTATATCAAAAACCTGCCAACTTTTTTGCACTGTGAAGTGTTTGTCTCTCTATCTGTACACATAAAATTACCTTGACCACACAGCACTTTAAATGTCCTGCTTGCCTACAGTGAAACAGAGGTGAGTGGAGAAACTAGGCCTTTCTGTTTTTATGTGGATTTTCCATGTGGATTCATGGTTCTCAAGTGACAGTAGGAGCTTTTACATTCCTACTTGTTAGATCCCCTGTGACATCCATAAGGAACTAACAACAGAGAACAATGCGTAGAACTGCTCTACGTGATCAATAGTTATCTTAAATTTACCATCTGTCTCCAGTGTGGCCATTGTAGTCTGATGAGCTTATCCTCGGGTCAGGAGTGGGGGGCACTGCACGGCACGCTAGACAGATGGAAGAGAAAGGAAGTGATAAACACAATAGCAGGATATGTGCGAGCCATTTCCCTGCTCTGTCGGCCTGTCATGTCCAGTCACCTTTAAAAAATGCAGACCCTACTTGGGTTGGAATATGCAGGCAACATTTTTTTTTGGCTCTTGTAAAAGGAATGCAGCTTGACTGTAAACATTTGGTACCAGCCAGAGGTGGGTCGTACTCCATTACCTGTACAGTATTTGGGAGGTTCTTTTAAGAAAATGTACACTTGCAGTCAGTTGCGACACACCTTCTCCTTCAGTGTTTTTCCTTATTTTGATTATTTTCAACATTAAAATACTGAAAACATCCAAGCTGTGAAAGAACACATATGGAACTAGAAAGCAGTCAGAGAGCACAGACCTCTGCCAAAGCAGTTACCAGTTTTAATGTTGTTTTATTGTTATTTTTGAAAAATATACTGTACCTATTGTAGTCAGCAGACATTCTGCTGCTACAATTTGGTGTCAGTTTCATGTCTATAGCTTTATTTGCTACATAATAGTAGCTATTTTCCCTCAACCCCTCTAAGTGTAAGCATTCTGGATCATTATAACCGGAATATTGCTCATATGTGGATAATACTTTGGTTGGATAAAGTCTATTACGGTGTTATCCTATGTTTTTTTGTTACATTTTCTACGACTCTATGGTTAACAGATGCTGTTATTGCCTCCACTTTGCAGATGTCCATTGTAAATTTGATATGTATCAGTCTCCTGTGACAACCACTTTCTGGTAACAGTTGTTTTTGCCACTAACAGTACAGACTAACCTTCATTTCTTGAAGTAATGGTGGTCTGTCTTTTCTCTCACTTTACTAAACGTTTCTTGCCCTAACATGGTTTTGTACAGTAGCTTGTAGTGGCACTAATAGGGTTAATGATTCTGTAACCACCCTTCCTTTGCACAAGACAATGACAATAATGGTCTAAAGCACATTATGAAGGCAAGAGGTGGCAAAAATGAACTCTTAACCTGTGAACTGAAAACAATTCCAGGTGAATCTAATGAGGGAATGCCATGAGTGTGCAAAGCTCTGGTCAAAGCTAAATGTGGCTACTTCGTACAATCTAAAATATAAAACACGTTCAGGGTTCTTTAACATTTTTTGCTTACTACATTATTCCATATGTGCTCCTTCAGCTTGGATGTCTTCACTATTAATAACAATAAGGAAAAACCCTGAAGGAGAAGGTGTGTCCAAACTTCTGACTGGCAGTGTACATAATAATTAGTGACACTGACAGACGAAAATATTTACCTTCACAACATTTATAGCTGTATCGTCCAGTTCTAGTGGGAATGATCATATTGTAAGTGTAACTGTGACCTTGGATAACAGCACCACTGGCTTTCCGTGACCGGCTCACACAACAGGTGGCCTATTTCACCCATCACATGAGGTCTGTGTTAGCCAGGGATTAATGAGATGCAGAAGGCAGGGATGTACCGGGGAGAGCCTCAGTTCCAGGCCACGGATTACAAACCTCTTACCTGTGTCAGCATGGAGCGCTGGAGGAGACAGGCAGCAGTTCGCCCAGCGCTGCCAGATGGAAAATGGTTAAGTGTCATACCAGTGGCCATAGGAGTAGACTTTGGGGGGGGATGGGAAGAATCCCCCCCGCCCCCCTCTGTCATCATCGTTCAGTAGTAGCAGTTTATAGTAGTGTAGATTTGCATACATAATAACACTTTTGGGTTCACTTTCAGTTCTTGTTGTATTATTTTAGTCATTTTCTGTTCATTCTTTCAATTATTTTGTTAATGCTGTATATTGTTTTGTATACATTTTGGGATTATTCTGTTCCTGTGTTCTTCTTTGGGTCATTTTGTTCTTTATTGTGTTCACTTTCTTGATTTTCTTGTTAATTCTTTTCCATACTTGACTATTTGTTAATTTTTTTGGATTGTTTTGTGGATTATTTTCTTTGTTTTTGGTCATTTATTTGACCATTTTTGTCCACCTGCTCAACTATTTTGTTAAGTTCTATTCATTTTGTGAATTCTTTTGTTTGTTTTTGTTAATTCACTTGATTATTTTGTTCATTTTTGTCTATTTGCTTGACTATTTTGTTTATTTTTTGGATTATTGTGTTCATTTTTCTTTTTTATGTTTTTGTTATTTTTTGTCTCTTTGCTTGACTGTTTTTGTTCATATTTTGTTCTTTTTTGCATTTTCTGGATCATTGGTTCATTTTCTGGATTATTTCATTCATTCCTTACTCCGTTAATAAATTTATACAAAAAACTGATGGATTCGTAACTCACCAAACAAAGAAAATGAAGTGTTTGACAGTGAGTGAACAAAAACTAACAAGATAATCAAGAATTTAGGAAAAAAATGAGTAAAAACTGTTCAACATAATAAACAAAATGAAGTCAAGCAAACAAATGCATGAACATGAATGAAATGAGCAACAAAAAAACTTACAAAATAATCAAGAACATAAACAAAATGAATAAAACAATCAAAAAATGAACAAAAATTAAGAAAAAATTAATAAAATAATCAAGAAAATGACCAAAAATAAATAAAACAATCAAGAAAATGAACAAACTATACACAATATGAACACAAAATAACCTAAGTGATGATCCCAAGTTTGGGAAAGGCTTATCTAATACCATACATACCCTACAAGCACCATAATTATGGTACATCTGGTAACACTGATGTTGGCTTTGCTCAGATGGACCAGATGCACTGGAGATGGAGGACAGTCCGTACCAACGCTGAGTCACCCTCCGGCTGCAAAGTGTGTCAGAAAGACTGCGAGAGTGGGTAGAGAAAGTGTGGGGGACGAGACACGAGACAGAAATAGACGAACAAGAAAAAGTCATCAGAAAGTGTATGTGTTAACTAAGACAATACAAAGTGAAGCGTGGAAATGTCAAGTTCGGCCTGTGCTCCTTCTCTTCACACGCACACGGAATTCAATTATGGTAATTCATCACGTAGGCTTATTTGAGGTCTCAAATCACCCTGCTCTATTTGAGTAATAATATCTGTGTGAATTTTTGTTAGTGTTTTGTTTCATTTGGTTCATTTTTGTGTTCCACTTTGTCCATCATGTTGCATCATTTTCCCATAATTTTTTACTGATTTTCTTGATTTTTAAAATTTTTTTGTCTCATATCTGTTAATTTTCTTGAATGTTTTGTTCACTATTTGTTTATTGTTCCGTTCTTGTTTAAGTTGGTTCAACTTGTTGCTTATTTTATTCACTGTGTTGCATTTTCAAGGTCATTTGATTCTTTTAGTTCTTTTGATTTTTCTTGAGTTTTTGTTATTTTTGAATTCATTTGTTCACTATTTGTTTATATCATTATTATTTTTGCTATTTTTTCCTCCACTTTGCCCATCTTGTTAATGTTTTGATGCTCTTTTTGTTCATTTTCTTAATTTTGTTGTTGATTTCCTTCGAACATTTGCTAACCTTTTGTTCAGTTTCTTGATTGCTTGATGAGCATTAAACATTACATCAAAATGCATTTGTCTTCATTCTAAGACAACTAATTTTCCATTACATTTATAGAGCAAAATACATAAATGTAAATGATTAACAGATCCATTAACAGTTGAAAAAAATGTGACATCATTTTTGTTTTTGCTTCTTTTGCTCTTTTCTGTTCATTATCTTGATTACTTTGTTAACTGTATGTTCAATTGTGATCATTTTGTGGATTATTTTGTTGATGTTGGAGATATTTTCTTCTTTTTTTTAGTTTGGTCTGAATTTGTAACTTATTTTGTTCATTTGTGTTTATTATGTGTAATGTTTTGTTCATTTGCTTTATTAATCAGTATATTTTTGCACATTATGTTGCTTATTTTGTGCATTTATATTTTTTGTTGTTTTTCTTTCTTATTTCCCCTCATAAACTTAAGCATTAATGACACCAATTGGTACAATTACAATTCACAAAACACAGAAAATACAATATTTGACACTCCAATTTTCCAGTAGGATCCAGAGATGCTCGACAAAGTTTTTGCCGTAGCTACTATGTTACTCTCTTAAGCACTAGTTTCCTTCACTTTAATCTTTACAAAATCCCTGCCCCCACGCCTCTCCGCTTTTCTCCCTGCCTCTTTCCCCGGTCCTAGAAGTGGCTCGTTTAAATTCATAGTCATTTTTGCTTTATAGTTCTCGATTTAAATACGTCTTGGCTGGAAGGAGGGGGGTAGCAGGACGAATTACCTTTGGAGTCACGCCTAAAATACACACAACATCAACTGTCTCGCAGGCTTTTAGGAAAAAAGGGGTTTTTGCTTTCAGTTTGGGCGCAACCAATCAGATCTCTCCTCTCCTCTGTCTCCGTCCGGCTCCACGGTTTCACGAGACGCCATCCACCAATGGGAGACGGAGAAGGTGTTCCGCGTCAGCCAATCAGCAGCCAGTTGCTATGTTGGAGGCAGAATCGATAAGAGAGGGATTTTTTCCTGCTTTTTTTTTACTAGCACATTATAGCTGGCTTATAGGCTGAGGACAAGAGATCCTGTTGCCTGCCAAGCAACATGGAGGCTGAACCACTTCAACATACAGCAACTGAAGTTGCCTAAATATCACCACATCTCACACTAAAACAGAGTGTGAGTATTATATCTGTGCGTCTTTATGTATATTTATGTAGTTTATTTAGCACGTAATTACATTTATGCATCATGTCTGAACATAAATACAGTTTTAGTTACATGTTTCATGTCCAGTAAGTTCATGTTGTGCTAATGTCAGACTTCAAATAAAATTCAAAAAGGTTGTGAAAGTTTCTATGAAGTGTTCATTTTGAGTAAAGGCTGGGAAAACCAACAAAATAAAGCACAAACTAAACAGAAATTTGTAAAGTAATCCGCAGAGTGAACAGAAATGCTTTAAATAATCCAGAAATGGACATAAGTAGTAGTAGTAATAATAATGCATTTAAAAACCAAACAGTAAGTAAGTAAATTTTATATATTTAGCACTGTGCAAAATAATTTAAAAATGAACAAAAGAGAACTACAAAATCAAAAAAAATCAAAGTTAAACATTACAAAGTAACAGTATGACTAAACATTTCCAAAAAAGTGAACAAATATGTCAATATATTCAAGCACATGATCAAAACATTCAAGAACATGAACAAAATAATCACCAGAATGAAACATATTAATGATAGAATGACCCAAAAATTGACAAAATAATCAGCAAAATGGACAAAAATGCACAAAAGAAGAAGCTAAATGAACAAAATAATCAATAAAATGAACTAAATATAAAGAGAATGAACGTAAATGATCAAAACTGAACAGCATAATCAAAAAAACTTAACAAAAATGAACAAAGTAATGAACAGAATAAAGAAAATAATGGATACAATGACAAAAGTGGGCACAAAAATCAGTAAAATGAACAAAAACACACAAATTAATAAACAAAAGAGCAACCCAATCCAGTTCGTGTCATGGAAATAGCAGCTCCATGGAATGCTTTTATCAGCAGACGGTAGCATGTCATCCCTTTATAAAACCTGGCTGAGATTCAACCCACTTCAGTGTAATGTGAATCCCTACTTCAACCACTATTGCAGCCATCTAAAAAAGTTTTAAATGCCTCTCTCTATATAATGATGAACACAAAAATGCACAGTGCAAGTCACAAACCCTCATAAGCTTCACTTCACTGTCAAACTATAGTCCTTATTATATTATATTTATAACAGAAATTTACCATTGCTTTTATCCTCCAGAAATCCAGATTAATGTGTAGAATTGGTGGATAAATTTGATTCAACTACTTAGATTGAGGATTTTTTTCAGGCCACAATGAGAATGTGCATATGGCTGAACAGTCCCGAGGCGTTTATGGTACAGTAGGCCTATTTTCTGTAGTGACTGGAGCCTATATTCAGACCTTTTCTCCTTTGGGCTATTCTTTAAAAGGATTGCCATCAAACACTATTAAATGTGAAATGAAGAATGGAACAGTTCGCGTGCTGATATAAGACTCGCTCCAAGACCAAACTTAAAATGTACCGTAGGTTAGATTTCTGCACTTTAGAGTTTCTGTTTGTTTGCACTGCTTTTGAACGAGATGATGCTGTACAAATACATCAAATGAAATAGCTGTGTAACACATTAATAGTGTGATGAACACGTCTTGGGCCACAGTCTGCGGGGTGGTTTGTGCAGAAGAGATAATAATCATGCTGTGATAGAGATAAAAGACCATATTCGTGTATGAGAATTCAGAGAACGATGAGTGAATCAGATTTGTTATATTTATTAGGTTCTCTAAAAAAGTAGAGATTATGTAATGAATGTTTCATAAGAAAAACACAATGGTTAGATAAATCACTGTTGACTCATAGTTCTTCTTATGGTGATTTTGTACGTTATTTTGTTCATCTGGTGGATTGTTGTGTTAGTTTTGTGAAATATTTACTTCATTTTGTGTATCGTTTTGTTACCTTCGTTAATTTTGTGGATTACTTTGTAACTTTTGTGGATTATTTTGCTACTTTTTGTCCATTATTGTGTTATTTGCTTCTTGACTTTGTTGCTTATGTTGATTGTTTTGTTTCTTTGGTGGATAATTTTGTTACTTTTTGTTCATTTTGTGGATTATTTTGTTACTTATTCAATTTTGTGGATTGCCTTGTTGCTTCTGTGGATTATTTTGTTACTTTTGTTGATTATTTTGCCATTTATTCCTTAATTTTGTTGCTTTTGTGGATTGTTTTGTTACTTTATGGATTATTTTGTTACTTTTTGTTCATCTGTGATCTATATTATCATTTAGTGTTTATTCTCCCAATCATTTTCTTAGTTTTTGTTCATTTTCTTTGTTGTTTTCTTTACTCGTGCATTATTTTTGTTTATTTCAGTTAATTTTGTGCATTATTTAGTTTACATTGTGTTTTTTTCCTGTTACTTTTTGTCCACTTTCTTACATATTTTGTTGATTTTTGTTCATTTTTTTGATTATTTTGTTCATCCAAGGATTATTTTGTTAATTTTTTTTTTGACCATTCATGAGATGATTTTGTTCATTCTTGTTACAATGTTGTTCCGTTTGTGGGATATGTTTTTTAATTTGTGTATTATTTGGTTCATTTTGTTCATTTGCTTCTTATTTTCATTTACTTTCTTGATTATTTTCTTGATATATCATTTACTTAACTTATTGTCATACTGAGAACACCTAGTAAATTGGATTTGCAGATGCCAGTTTTTGCACGGCTGAGACGTGGCCCTAATTCTTTGAAACAGATAAAACATGACCATGACCTCTAAACAGATTGCATGACTTTTCCCGATTCCACCTCTGTAGAAAAACCCCCTCACTGATGACTTCAGGGGTAATAAATGAAGTAGCTCGGTGTCCCTGCAGGCTCTCAGGACAATCTCATTGCAGGACTTCAGCTCTCAAATAGATTAAAAAAGAACCAGCAGGCACAAGGGCAGCGAGCCAACATGGCACAGGACAGACGGAAGAAACGCTTTAGAGTTCAGATCAGTACCTTGCTTTGCCTTCATACTGTATGTACACAGGAGGTGGAGAGCTAAGCCAAGCAGAGATAAAGAGAGGTTATGTAGTTCACCGGTACTGTCAAGCGAGGACAGAAACCTCGTCAGGCAATGGCAGAGCAAACGTTTGTGTAATGATTCTGCAGGGCGTGAAACAAAGAATCAAGGAAATGAACAAAACTGAACAACTCAGTCAGCAAAATAGGGAAAAAGTTAACACAATTACACACAAAATGAAGAAAATTGTCAAACAAATTGGTAACAATGAACCAAATAATCAAATAATAATAATGAGGAAAAAATGAATAAAATCAGCAGAAATCGGCAAAATAAGAAGCAAAAGGAATAAAATGATCAAGAAAATGAACCAAATTGGCATAAAAATGAACAATGCACATCATAATCCACAAATGAGCAGGTTTTAACAGAAAAAAACCCACTAAATGACCAATAAAATGAACAAAATAAGGATGGAAATTAACCAAATCATACAGAAAGTGAACAAAATAAGCAACAGAATGAATATAAGCATCAAAAAGTGATCAAAAATAAGCATCAAATTGAACCAATTATCAACAAAATGTTTAAAAATGAATAAAATCATGAACAAAATGAATGCCATGATCAAGAAAATGAACCAAGTTAGCAATCAGTTAAGAAAATATTCAACAAAATGGACAAAACAAGCGGCAAAAGGAACAATGGACAAAATAATTCACAACATAAACAGAAATTAAAAGAAAAACAATCACTAAATGACCAATAAACTGAACAAAATAAGTAAGAAAATTAACAAAATAACAGAGAAAGTTAACAAAATAAGTAACAAAATGAACCAAAACTGGCAAGTTGAACAAAAATTAGCAAAACAAACTAAACAACTACCAATATAAGCAACAAACGAGAACAAATAGTCAACAAAATTAACATAAATGGACAAAACAAGCAAGAAAAGACCATTGGACAAAATATTCAACAAAATAAGAAGAAAAAAACTCTAAATGACCAATAAATGGAATGAAATAAGCATGGAAATTAACAAAATCATATTGATGAAGCAATTAATAAAATGACTACAAATCAACAAATTGCACAAAAGTGATCAAAGTAAGCAACAAAAAGTAACAAACAGAACAAATCAGGGACAAACAAAAAAAATAAGAAAATGAACCAAATAAGCAGTAAATAAACACGAACACAAAAAATTAAAAAATTTAATCAGCAAAATAATTTTAATTATCAACATAACAATCCAAATGAGCAAAACAATTAAGAAAATTAGGAAAAAAATAAGCAACATGGGCAGGACAATTGACTAGAGAACAAAATCATCAAACATGAGCAAAAGTGAAGCCATAAACAAACAGAAATGTAAAATAAAGCAGAGATAGAGAGAGGTTATGTAATTCAGAGTCCTGTCAAATGAGGACAGGAAGCTTGTCAACTAATAGATGAGCAAACATTTGACGAAATGGGCTTAAAACATAACCCAAATGAACAAACTGAGCAATGAAATGAATAAAATAAACAAGGAAATGAACAAAATAGTCAACTAAATCACCAAAAATTAATTCAATGAGTTACAAAATGAACAATGACTCAAGCAATCCACCAAATCAGCAGAATTAAATAAATAATTCAAAAAGTAATCAAGAAAATGAACAAAACAATTCCAGAAGTGAACAAAATGATTGGATAAAATGAATTTGAACAAAAATAGGACAAATAAATGTGAGAAAATGAACCAAATACACAACAGTATGAACACAATCATCTAGAAAAGTAACAAAAATCAATAGATTACTCAGCAAAAATGAAAAGAAAATCAGCAAAACAATCTGCACAGTCAACAAAATAGCCACGAAATGAACAATAAAGTAACAAAATAACCAGGAAATGAACACTAAATCAATGGAATAACCAAACAGTGATCAAAAATGAAGCCAGAAATGAGCAAAAATATAATTATTTCTGTAAGATAACGAGAAGTTATTGAGTTCAGAGTCCTGTCAAGTAAGGTCAGGAACCATGTCAACCAGTAGGTCAGCAAACATTTAAAGAAGATACTGAGAAAATATTTGCAGTTTGAAATGAAAACAAATCCACCGGAACAAAGTGTTCCAGGGGATTTAGTTCATAAAGAGAAAAAAAAATCAAGAAAATGAAGAAATAAGTAGCTAAAGTTATAAAAATGAACAAAATGAAAAAGAAAATGAACAAAATAATCCACAAAATGAACAGAAACTTTCAATAATTATCAATAAAATGACCAAAAGTGAATAAATGAGTCATTAAAAGTAAAAAAAAAAAAAAAAAAACAAAAAA